>PVJH01027496.1:0-28575 GCA_004026705.1 Nesogale talazaci | reverse complement strand
GGGTGGGGTTCTTTGTCCATTTTTGTCATCACTTGCCCCTTCTTTGCCCACACCTTCCCCTACCCTCCTGGTATCACTACTCTATTTGTTGGTTATGAGGGGTCTATCTGTCCTGGATTCCCTGTGTTGCAAGGTCTTATCTGTACCAGTGTACAAGCTCTGGTGTAGCTGGATTTGTAAGGTAGAATTTGGGTCATGATAGATGGAATGATGAGGAAGGATTAAAGAACTAGAGGAAAGTTGTAGGTTTCACCTTATGCTCTACTGCATCCTGACTCCCACAACTCTTCCTTTTGACCCTTCTGTGAGAGGATGTCCATTTGTCTACACATGGGCTTTGGAGCTCCACTGTACCCTTCCCTTAATTCACATCAATATGACTTTGTGGGTCTTTGACGCCTGATCACTAATCCCATCAACAATTCATGGTCACACAGGCTGGTGTGCTTCTTCCACTTGTGCTTGGTTACTTCTCAGCTAGATGGTCACTTGTTTATCTTCAAGCCTTTAAGACCCCAGATGCTATTTCTTTTTGATAACCAGGCAGCATCGACTTTGTTTATGCACCAATTTTGCCTTCAGTGATCGTGTCTGGAAGGTGAGCATCACAGAATGCCAGATTATTAGAAAAAAGTCTTCCATTGGGATGGTACCTGAGTAGAGTCCAAATATCATCTGCTACCTTAATGCTTAATATATATGTATGTAGATATATTTCCCTATAATTATATATAAATATATTTACATATGTACAGACCTGTTTAGACTTCTGTAACTGTCCTTTGCCTCCTAATCCTTTCCTCTATTACCTTGTACTTTTTTCCTACCCCTATATCAAGGTTGGCCTTCAAGTTTGGGTTTCAGTAATTCCTATCGGGTATATTGCACTTGATCAAATCCCACCAGACATCTAAAATTGATGGCGCAGAGGGCATAGGATCTCTGGACGCTCTTTTTGTTGGTCTGTCTGAACCAGTGGCACACATTTCACAGTGACCCTTCCCATTCCAAAATCTCCCTTTAAAATGAGCTGTACTGAGCTCCAAGGTCATCCAGATAATTTGCCATCTCTTCAACAGTGTGTCCTTAGTCTTTGAGCACAGGTGCATGGATTTTGTCAACATTTTCATCCATTTGGGCAGTTCACAGACACCCAGACACTATTTGTCATCGAACAATATTTCACCTTTTTAGAAATGAGTAAACCACTGGTACAGGAGTTTTTCCCCATAGCGTTGTCCTTGTTAATTCTGTTTAACATCACAATAGTTTCTGTGGCATTTTTCTAAAGTAGAAAGCAAAATTCCACAGCCACACATTGTTCTCTTAAATTGGCCATCACAAAAAAAAAAAAATGAGGCTCAAGAAAAACTGCTTTTATGGAAAAATTCACTGTGACCAGAGAGAACCTTCACAGCCAATGCCACTGAGTACACTAATTCAGGGAGTATTTGATGCTTACCCAGCAGGAGAAATGCATACTGTGAAAACTCTGCCTAATGGAACTTTTTCCCAGTTTTTTTTGGGGGGTGCCCCCTTGTTATAAAATCACATGCACACAGAGTAGAAATGAGACGTAGGTTAAAAAATGACATAGGGAAGGTGAGAAATGTGAGAGAGTTAAATGAGTGGGCTATTTGATGTAATATAAACACAAGATAGTTTTTGTCAAAGGTGTCATTGAGTCAAAATCTAGAGAAAAGTCAATATTTGAGGAATAAGCATTCAGAAAAAGACACAACTTTTGTAAAGTCTTCCAGATGGAATGTAGCTCAGTTTTTGGCAGGCAATAAGTCAAGTAAGAAAGAAGAGTAAGAATCTAGAGATGAAGTTATTTGAATTTAAGTCTGGGGAGAAGTTATTTAACATAGTTTAGCTGGGTAGTGGAATGACTCGATTTTAATTAATCAGTCTAGCTGCTGTGGTATCATAAGAATAGAATCGAGTAGCCAATTAGGAGATTCTTCCAGTAGTTAGGATTAGAAATAATGGTTGCTTGGGGAAAAGTAAAAGCCCTGTGTTATTCTTACAGTGACTATAGAGCACATTGACAGCATGGGAGCTGAAAGGATTGCAGGTTTGGAAGGTCTTCCATATAACGACACACTTTACTATATTCTTCAGTGGAATCTCAGATCATCAATTCATTATCAGATAGTGGATGTCCATGATGAAATCTTCAAGGCATGGATAAACATGATATTTACCAAATGTATGAGAAAAATTAAAAAAAAAAAAGAAAAACAAATACGGCTACAAAATCATGGAACTATTATTCAACAAACAATCAAACTTTGAAGATAGTTTCTCAGAATACCTTCCATTTAGGTCTGTATTTTTTGTCTTTTTAAACCTTCTCCAAAGAATACTGAGCTCTTCCTTTAACACAGCATCAAAGCATCAATTTTATCATATGAAAGGACTCAAAATACATTTCTTTAAATTTTTCTTTGATGAATATAAAAATCTGAATGGGAAAAATCTGTATGGGGATGAGGTAAGGTTCTCTGTAAAATTCATATAGTCCAGACCTGGCTATCTTCAAAGACTATGCAGGTATATGGTGATGGAGAAAAAACAATAACAATCGGCACAATGGTCCTGGCCTTTACCCCACAATGCAATCTCCATATCCTTATTTTTTTTCTTTCACATTCCTACATGATTGTCCTGTGTCTTTCAAGAAAATCGACAAAGATTACTCTTTTTGAACTCTGGGATCTCTGGTGATGTAGTCATTACACATTGAGTTGTGATCCTCAACACGATCAGACACGATACGGTAGAAATATAGGCCTTTATGCTCTTATTTAGAGTAATTGTTTTCCTGTGTGTGAAATCCACAGGGGCACTTCTACCTTGCTCTATCTTGTCTCCATGAGTTAGAATTGACTTGATGACAGTGAGTTTCACTTGATTGGGAATTCCCAAAACAGACATGTTAATTTTCTACACCTTCTTTTCTGCTGTGAATGGAATTTCATCAGCAGAGCACTTTGGAAATCACTCTTTTGAGTGTACCTTGTTTTATCCTACAAGTGTATTACTGAGATAAAAGTGCCTATAGCCTATTCATGATCACTGAGATATATTTAAACATGTTTCGACAGTGTGGGGGGGAAGGGGGGGTAGGAAACCAAGGTAGCAAATACTTTTTGACTGGTCCTAACATCATAGACAGTAACAAGGCATATTTTCAAAATAATCTAATTTTTCAGAAGTTCAATCTTTACACCAAAAAAGAACCCTAAATAATTATGGTCCTTGGGAGCTCAGATAAATACAAGATATGCACACAAATGCTCACGTCTTTTCAAAATAGTCCTATCCAGCAAGCTGTGGGGAATGGAAAGTGCAGTCAAGAGACAATGTGACAGTGTTCAAGACTCTTGTCAACATCAGCTTCGTGACTTCTCATTCCTTTAGTTCTGATCTTTCCTGAGAAATTCCACTTCACATGAGTTAATTAGGCATAGCAACAAAGACTCCACCATATTAATATAGTATGGGTCAGCTCTAATAGACACATCTTTCTCTAGAACTCTCTCTTTGTTGACCAAGTCTTGACAGAACTTGCATTGTTGCACAACTTTTCCTCTGTCAAATCTGGATGCCTTTTATTTTCTTTCACATATGCTAATTGATAATGAACAACTAGAATCCTAAACACCTTTCAGAATCTAGTTCTGTGAACTAAGCATAAGAAGAACCCTCTCACATGCCTATGCTATGGCATAAATAAGATAAGATCTGTAGATTATATATCACAGTGCCTGAAAATGGTGGAGAATGAAATATTCTAGGCACTACAGTCCTGTCCTCATCAGTCACTTGGATTGTGCAATGGTCTTCAAGTTATTGTGTGGAAATTAAAAGTCACTAAACTTGAGTGATAGCCAAGCGAGCTTTTGACAACAATCAAATTGGAAACAAATATGCTAATTTCCAGTGAAGTATAGAATAGTAAGGCCACCATATCTGAATATCAAATAATAGAGCATTGGAGAAATTGCTGTTTCCTTCCATGAATTTGTGCACTTATAAAACTGGGTAGACTTTAAATTGACAAAAGCAGATTAAACAATGACTAACCATTTTACAAAAACTAAGCTCATTTCCAAGTGAGTGAATACATCAGTTGAGAAGACAGATCGATGAGGTGGAGTGACACAGTGGCTGTAGCAATGCATTCCAGCACAGAGAGTTGGGAGGATGGCAAAGGGACAAGCAGCGCATCTCTCGGGTGGGCACAGCATTGCTGGGAGTCAGGGGGTACCCACTCAATGGCTCAGAAGAGAAACAGCATGAATAGGGTACGTTGACCCACAGTTGGGTTTCTCAGCATGTGGGTCCCAGATCAGAATGATTATTATCACCTGAGAACTATTAGCAACACAAATTCTTGGACCACCTTGTAGACCTTTTAAGCCTGGAACTCTGGGGTTACAAAACAACAATACATTTTCACTAGCTGAGCTGAGTCTGATATATTTCAGAACACTACTCAGTGAGACTACAAATGAAAGGAGATGAAGAGTCAATTTACGGTTTGGCAACCAGAAGATAGTCCAGAGCGAACAATGTTTCCCACTGTTAATTGACATATTTGAGACCTAGAATAAGAGACACAGATAAGTAAAGTAAAAATATGACAATGTCAAAGTTAAAATTATGATTAAGCAGCAATACTATTATCCTGCTTCATGTGAATAGTATGGCAGCAATGTGATTCAACATTTCAAATACTTCATATCTGCAAACAGTTATCACTGTGTGTTTTACAATATAGAATTTAGGTAAATTGAAATATGTTTAAAATGGAGTGAGGTGGGAATTTCAAAAATCAAATTACCTACAAAATTTTTAATGTGATCTTAATAACATGAAACATTTTTTGTTCCAATGCCTCTTTTCCCTGCTGAGAGTATTGTAGAATAAATCTAAATTTACAGGCAAACTTGTGATGTAAAAATAAAATTTAATGTAAATGTTATGTTTCCCCAATGGAATTAGCCTTCCATGGGTATTTCTATGTCTCATGGGAACCAAAGTTTTATCTGCTCCACATGAACAGACATTGTAAGTGCTCACTCCCCTTCCTTACTCAAATGGTCTTACACTGGCTTGTTTGGTTTTCATTGATCATTGGGTAATTTTGTAAATTTGACAAGTCTGGGAAGCATTGTAGAAATAAGACGGTTTCTTTGTAAAGGATAGAGAAAAGCTTTGCTGTATGGGACTTATATTGGGAACATGAAATAAAATCTATTACAAAATTATTCCACAATGATCCATAATAATTTTAGCAACAGTCACTTAATAGAATTATCACAAATGAAAAAATATACCAGGCAGTGAAGTTTCAAATGTTTAAGTTCAAGATGTTTTTTCCCTATCCAGTGTGTATGTGTGTGTGTGTGTGTGTGTGTTATAGTGACTCTTCTTTCCTTTGACCTGCATACAATCTGCTAAAATGTTTCAAGGAGATAAACTCTGTTTGAATGACAGAATTTCAGAAATCTTATGGGAAAATGGAATAAAAATTAATGAAAATTTCCCACCCATCTTCTGAAGCCTCCTTGTATATCTACAAACTCCAAACTGGCCATCTACTAATTTAAAGGAGATTCAATGTGATTAACTTTTAGATATGCTTCTTAAAAGCCCTGTGATATACATGGTCACGACTGAAGACATGAAGACCTGCTATTTTGAAAAGTGTCTGCTACTGTGGAAAGCTTAGGAAAGTCACTTTCTGATCCCTACGCAGCACACAATGATGTGTTCTGTGCTGTGCAGGGATCAGGAAATGACTTCATTAAGGTGATCACTTAAAATTCAAGAGATGAGGATCACTGGAAAAAACTTAGCTTGAGGGTTGGAAAAGACCTTGTTCAGGTCATTGGACTTCCTACAAATTATCCTGTAGGTTGAGCCCAAGAGTTAAAAGTGCTTTTAGAAAATCATAGCATGGGTTCAAGACATCAACAAAAGGAGCAAGACGCAGAAGAGAAGGATCTAGTCCAGTGCAACCAGTACTCTACCTGTCTGTGACTGATTCAACAACCCCCTCTGCACCCTCCCCCGCCAAAGCTTCTAGCATCTGATGCTCTCTCCTAAGACTTCAACAAATTTTCTTCTTGGGGAGACATGGCCCTGGTCAGTGCTTCTGTGTTTGCCCTTTGCTCACCGTATTCCTCTCACTTGCTCACACACACCCATGGCTTTCTTGTGCTTCACTTTCTGTACTTCACAGATATTATATTTGTTATACATTGGATGTTTGTGACAACTCTGCTTTCAGCAACTCTGCTGCGGAGGCCATGCTTTTCTTAATAGCTTATGCTCACTTTGTGTCTCCGTGTCACCTTTTGGTAATTCTCAACAACATGTAAAGCATTTTCATAATGCCATTGTATACTTGAAAGACTATGGTATAGTGTAATCTTCCCTTTAAAAAATCTTGAAGTGGGTGGGGCTTGTGCATTAGATCACCATTTTTGTTCTCTCTAACGTGAACAATGTAACCCTCTCAATAGCTTGTCCCATCTCTCACACCCCCCCCTTACCTTCTGGCTAGATTATTGTCCCCTTCACCAAGTTAAAACCTGTTTGTCCTTACCGTTTCTCTTTCCACTCCTGGTAATCATCAAAGTTTGATTCTTTGGATTTTGCTAACTTTTATCTTATTTTTTTCATGCTCAACAATCTCACACACTATTGTCGTTGTCTGTCTAACTTCACTCAGCATGATGCCTTCCAATTCCATCCAGGTCAGGAGACCTAGCACAGTTTCATCATCATTCTTCAGGGATACACAATATCCTATTGTTTGTATGTTTCAAAGCTTATTTAGCCCTTATTTCACAATGGACATTTGGACACTGCTACTTGTATATGCATGTACCAAGGAAAAAAATATCTGTGAGTCATTTTATTGCAGCAATTGCTGTAATATTCTGAGGTAGGACCTGCTAAACCTTCCAGCTCAGCCTGCCTGTCTACCTACACAGTTTGTCTGTCTGCTTGATAGAGGAAAACCTAGATTAGATTAGGCTAAAAAAATTATTTTCTGAAGGAAAACTTTTTTTATTAAGAAAAAAATAGCTTGTTCCCACCCCCACCTTTTTTTCACTTGAACATAAATTGATGGAAGTAGGAAAGAAAAATACTGTTTTAGATAATTGCCCCCTGTACATCAGCACACTAAGAAAGGGCGATTCAGAAATGAATAAGTACCTACTCTCAAAGCCCTGGAGATTGGAAATGATGATGGAAGTGGTGCGGGAACAAGATGGATAACTGGCAGGAAGTTCAGTCTAATGCAGCTCCTGAGTGTAGTGTAAGGAAACTAGAAATGGTTGGGAAAACAACAGTGCTTTCACAATAGGAACCGCCCTTCCTGGAAGAAACAATGCTATTTTCATAATAATCAGCCAACATCTGGAGCAGGCAAGGCAGGTTTGGAGACATGGTGTTCTCTGCACAGCTATTACTGATCTATGTCATCTGTTTGCTGTCTATGACTATTGTAGCAGAGAAAGCATGATCTGCAATTCAAATGATCATAATTGGTAGCAGGACAGAGGATGGGAAGCATATTGTTTTCTCAAGGAAAGCAAGAAACTCAGAAGTGTTGTTGGGGTTTTTAAATATATCATCTTAATGTTTGTTTAAATTAAAATTTATCCTTTTATCTTCTTCTGCAACTTGTTTTAATTAGAAAGGATCAAAGAATAAAGACCTTGTTCTTGTAATCAAGGGGACCTTTCTTATGAAGAAACTCACACAGCTGTAAATAACATTAATGTAATGTGATTACAGCAGTTTTATGAATCTATTTTGCTGCATATCAGTATTATATGTGCATGTGCGGAGATGAGAAATCAGGAGCATGAGAGTTGGGTTTTATCTTGAGAATTAAAGAAACCATGTGCTATTTGTTTTATGCCCGATGGCAGATAGAGGCAAAATAATGGTCAGAATGTATCACTGCATATGTAATGGGAGTGGAGATAGGCCAACACAGAGTGCATTGTCTGCCTTCTAACTGAAACATGGAATTCAATATTGAAGACTCTCATTTTCATTCCAAGGGAGAGACAAGGCTGAAAGTAGAAATGCTCCCAGGAGAACATATGTATTGCAGATATATATATATTTATATTTTTTATCTATATAAATTGCATCCATTACCTTTCTTTAATAATAAACGATTGCTTATAAATGTCAGTTGCCTGCTCCTCCTTTATACAATGCTCTCTTAGACCAGGGGATGTCTCTTGTCTAGGCTCTGTTTTCTTTCATCTTTTTTCTTACAAACCTTGGATTCTGTTCCTTTTACAATAGAGAAAAAAATTATAAGTATGTGCTTTCTACTTTGACAAAATGTATATGCACATAAGTAATATGCATTGTTTATTTCTGAAAGTTCCATAAATTATCATAAGGGATATTTATATACTTATGTGTACAGATGCATATATATATACTTGCTAATATGACTATGCATATATTTTATATACCCACACATACATTTATATACATCCTAACTTTAGGCAATTAAAATACACATCGAATTACATGTAGGATCATATATTTATCATTTTGACTACAGTTCTTAATATTTCTGTTTTCGATTTATGTTCTTCTGTGAAATGTTTATTTACATGCTTCTCTATTATTTTGCTTAATTTTTTTCTTGCTGCTCAAGTTCAATTACACTAAAGTAGCACTTCTGTTCATCACAGATACCAGAAGAATATAAATCAAAAAACGGAAAATGACATTTGCTATATACCTACTCACCTGTGTCTACAGTCACACATGCATGTATGTTGTGGTTGTTTTGGTTGCTACTGGCTTCCATGGATTTACCTCAGACTGGTAGGGAACCCATGTGCACGTGCAACATGACGGACTCTGCCGCAGCCTCACAGCAGTTGCTCTGTTTGAACCCATTGTTTCAGCGATCATGCCAGTCCATTGTTTTGAGAGCCTTCTTTGTTCACTCAACCTCTATTTCATCAAGAATAGAGTCCTTCTCCAGCAACTGAACCCTCCTGATAACATCTTTATGGTACGTGAGATGGTCTTCTCACCCTCCTTTGTAAGGGCAGTCGGCCTCCCTGGATGCTCGCAGTAGAGATTTGTGCTTTCTTCTGGCAGTCCACAGTATGCTCAATGTTCCTCACTGTGATGGGTAGGTTTGTCATGCCAACATGGCCACAGAAGATTGGTGGGTCTGTTCTGACGGCACGGCCAAAAAACACACGAGATGAATTAAAGGGCATAGATAAGAAGGGCTCAGCGAGTCCCGCCCTCTCTCTTGCTTCCAGATCTTCTGACCAGAGCTGCCTTGTTCATCCTGTTCCTCAACCCCCAAGCAACACTACCCGTGGGACACCTAATCGTGGACTGTGGAGCTATGAGTTGAGATTCCTTCAAGCCCTACTTCACCACGCTCCTGGGATATACATCTCTTGAGCTGGGGACTGTTGGACTCTGTCATCTGGCTGACTGTTGGCGACCTGCTCTGCTGTTTGCTGCCTGTGACCAGATAGACTGAATTGCTCTACAGAGGACTACTCAGTGGCCCTCAAGACTTGAAGGACTGCCATTCTTCTAGTTGCCTCACATAAGTGAGTTGTACCGAGCAATCTATATTGCTTTATAGTTAACTGTTTCTTTCTTATCCTATATACTTTTCTTTCTATATAAATATATAAAAAGAATTACTAGTGTCCTGATTTTTATTTCTCTAAGAGAACCCTGCCTGACACACTCACCAACAGGACCTAAAAGGCATCAGTCTTTCAGTCATTATCCAGCTTTCCCAGACATGTGAGACAACTGGATATCTATAAGCATACTCACGTGCATACATATGTATGCATAATTATATGTGTGCATATTTTGGCAATAACATATACAACACATAGAGTTTTTAAAATTACATGTTTTTTTAAAAAAAATTCATACTTTTTGTTTCTTCTTCCTTAAAAATGAATGTTTCAGCAGATAAATTGAAATAATTTGCCCTCTGTTCTATTCTTTACATATAATTCCCACTACTCTTGGGTCTTCTTTTCTTCTTAATTTAGTCCACCACTTAATGCTGTTTGCATAGAATTTGGGTCATTTTTGGCTTATTCTTCACTTTCTTATAAAGGAGAGTGTGATTTGCCTTTTTTCTTTAAAAAGAATAAAATTTGTTACAAATAATTTACTGTACTTACAATTCTAAATTTGGTATTTAAAAACACTCCCCTTCTAGTACCTTTCCTGATGAACCCATTTTATCACAACCCCATGGGTACATCTATTATTGCACTTTCCTGGATACAGATTCTCCTCATTGATCTTGTTGGCTATCAGGACACTCATTATTCCTTAAACTTTACTTTGTAATCATCTCTTGAGTCTGAGTCTCTCTCTTTCTGTCACCTTCTTTCACATTCTCTTGAGTTATTCCCTCACATGCTTCTGTTTTTTGACAGTTATTTTATGCAATTATTTTTCAATTGTTGGTTATTTAGAGTTACCTTCCCTGTTTTATTTGTCTTCATTTGTTATACAATCAAGTATCTAAATTGTGACTTAGGACTCTGGACTTGAAGCTATATAACATAATTGCTTCTTAAGGGGCAACTTCGCCTAGGTGAGCATCTGTGCTTTTCTTATGACGCCAGGGGTTATCTCAACAGACGCTAAGGTAGTAGTTAGTAGCTGAGGCATATACTTCCTTTCATAGGTTGGAGCATTCTATGAACCTCTTCTTTAAGCCTTTGATAACACATGTCCACCAT
Source organism: Nesogale talazaci (assembly GCA_004026705.1). Classification (NCBI taxonomy): domain Eukaryota; kingdom Metazoa; phylum Chordata; class Mammalia; order Afrosoricida; family Tenrecidae; genus Nesogale; species Nesogale talazaci. Next base: position 17,767 of record PVJH01027496.1, on the reverse strand, counting down.
CATGTCTGTGTGTGTGTGTGTGTGGTGTGTTTCAGGTGTCTCCTTTCCTTATTCAACAGAAAATGAATTTTCAATTGACTGCTTCTTGTTTAATGCTTCCTTTTTTATCATTTCAGTGTAGTAAAAATGCTCTTTATGGACTTGAGTCTTTCTATATAGTATTCTCTGTATGTGCAAACATGTGCATATGCACCCAAATGTGTTGCTCACCATATTCACCAATTTTAGATGAGTCATCAACTGATACACCATTTTAAAGAAGCAATGCTATATATTATCTCTATACTAGAAAGGGATCCATTTTTATTAAACTGAATATTCTCCTCTGAAGATAAATTTATATTTCTTGTTTGTTTTTTCCTAGTGGAAATTGTCTTTCTTAGATCATCTTTATCACCAAATATATACTGTTTTTTGTATATATTGTGATACAGGGATGAAGATACAGAGAGGAGAGTAAATTGTACCAGGTCAAAGGAAGCCCTGATGGGGCAGAGAAGATTTACTTACCATAAAAGAATTAAAAATTTAAAAGCAGCCTATATTTTGCAAAGTAAAAAGCACACATTATCAAATTTCAAAGGAAGCATAAACCACAAATAAACTACACAAATTTAGATTATACTGAAATTATATGGATTCTTTAGGTCCCAAATTGATTCAGTATATAACCCTATGACATTCTTATGGAATGGTCTAGGTTTTTAGAAGTGTTTGTGGTCATGCATTTTTGAAAACTGGGTTCCTTTTTTGTAAGTAGATATTAATTTGGAACCCAAAGGTTCAGAGTTTGTTCAAACACTGGATAAAACCTAGCTCATTACAAATGATCTCAGCATTTATTCTTTATTCTTTGATGCTGTAAATTTAAGTTACCATGATTTCTTCTATTTTGTAAGTGTAGTTCTTCCAAGGGCCAGAATAATGCACGTGAGCTACAAAAAAATGTACATTTACAAATCATTAGTGAATGTGACTTTTTCTGGCATCAAGTAGTATCATGTAAGAAATAGTTGTGGGGCATGCACTGAAATCTTCAAACTATAGAACAACCTAATAATGGGTCTTGTACACGTCATTTTCCTAGTGCCAAAATTAGCTTAGTGTCTAATATACATTTGTGCTATGCGAGGGTTGATTGATGAATGAACAGAAGGACAAATGGCTTGTCCTTGTAGTCATTCATATGTGCATCTCCAAAATGCTCATCTAGACTAGCTTCTATTTTAATTATTATACTTCTTCAAGCTCAGTATTTCCTGGCTGTCTGGATAGCATTCTTATCTTAGCTCTCAGGATACTAATGAATCAATCAGATATGAAAAATTATGCAAATTGGCTTTCTAATTTCTCTACCATACTGGTGATTATTGCACATGCTTAGTTGTAGTTCCTAGGAGCCTGATATTTATGTATATATAATATATATGTATATATGTATATATACTCATTATTATTAAATGATATATATGATCATTACTATTCAATGACTTTAGTGTTGTGTATTAAAAAATAATGGTACAATGAATGAAGACAAGGCCATAGAGGTCACAGGAAAGAATGAAAAAAATAAAGATACTCTTATCATTTATTTTATGCTAGTAAGATAAATTTTTCACGTGCTTTTGATGAGAGAGAATCAACATCTTATTTTAATTCACTCCTTCATTATAGCTTCAATATGGATAGCACTTTTTATTCTCTAAGGGGTTGTCTCATTTTATGAAGAAAATGGGAACCTTGATTGTGTAGTGGCTAAAATGCAAAGCTCCTAATGAAACACCATCAGCTGAAGCCTCCAGGTCATCCATGAGAGGCAGGCTGGGCCTGGTCCTCTTGGTCTCCTTCCATAAAGATTGCAGTCTTGAAACAAAACCAGGAAAGTTGTGCTATAGGGTCACCAGGCTGCAAATAACTCACTAGAAATGGTTTAAAATTTTAGAATATTCTTTGAAAATATATAGGACTAGAATCGCTGTTATAATAATTAAGTTTTATCTATTATTTCAGCTAAAGTCATGCAATTTCTCTGTTTAGTATACAGGTTTTGTTTAGTTTTTGTTTGTTCTCCAAAGTGCATCCACTTGATTCTTTGATCTGTCTGTTTCATCATTTAACTAGCACCTTTTCTAATTCGCAGGAACCTGCGTTTCCTTTATTTTCAGTGGTAATTTCAACTCTATTTTGATGATATATGTCACATAATTATCATTACCTTAAAGCATCTCTGTACATTTAGTCATCTTCATTATAATGATAACAGAAATATTACTATTGTAGTAGAAGTATAAATGCCATTTACTTTAGCAATAATAAGGATTGCTTTAAGAGAGGACATATATTAAACACTTAAGAAGCTACTTTTATTTTAACTTTACATTAATGCCTACAAATAGATATTGTACAAACCTTTTTGTGACAACTTTATTGAAACATAATTCACATACTTCTAATTCACCCTCGTAAAGTACATATTTCAAAGTTGTTGTTTTTTGTATCCTCACAAAGTTGTGCAACCATCATTTTCATCATGACATATTTCTACATCATGTAAAAGCAAGATAAGAGCTGACACTTTGTTATGTAATTCTTTTCCTTTTCCCTCTGGTGGTGGGAGTAGGAGGCCCAGTCTTTGCTCCTGTGGAGGCACTGCTGGAACTGTACCTCCATCCCAGTGGGCCGCATTCCCACGCACAACCACTACGCCACCAGGGACTCAGCCCTGTTATGTAATTCTTACGGACCCTAAAGGTCATTTCTTTTTCTAGGTCATATCTATTAGCATTGATGTTATCATTTTCAGAACTAAAATTATTTTTAATTAATCATTATGATGTAGCTTGTTACTGAAAATACTGTCAGCATTAATCTTTCAAAAGATAATTATGTAGTAGAATATGACTTTTACTTTTAAGGAAGCCTACTGCAAATGATTCCTGGTAGTGTAATGGTTACAGGTTGGCCTACTAACTGAAAGGTCCCCAGTTCCCTACCACCAGGAGCATCCCTGGAAAAAAGCTGCAGCTGTCTATTCTATAAGGAATCACAGTCTTGGAAACCCACGAGGGCGGTTCTAACCCTTGTCCTATAGAGCAGTGTCAGCATGGACTCGATGGCAATGGTGTCGGTGGGTTGTTTTTGTGTTGTTTTCTTCGGTTGGTTTGGGGTTTTGTTGTGAAGCTACTGAACCCTTCTGACACTATGGAAAATGTGTCGGGCACCTGACCACAAGGAACGTGGCTCGAGCCCATGAGTTCTTCCTCAGGAGCCAGATGAGTCTAGCTGCTCCTGTAAAGGTTTAGTCTTAGAAAATCTAAGGAGCAGTCCTACTTTGCCCGACATGGGACTCTGACTGGGAATCCCCTTGATGGCAGTGTGCTTGGAGATGAATTTCTATAGTAGAACTTCCACGAGCCATCTGCCGTCTGTCACATTGGGGTGACTAGTGTGTCGCATTGATGTTAGGCCACTTGTACTTCAAATATCAGCAGGGTCACCCATAGCAGACAGGTTTCAGTGGAGCTACTAGGTCAAAGAGTAGCATGGAAGGCCTGGAATCTAAGTCCATAGATGATTCCTCTATATGTGTAGTGCCGAAATACTAGCTCCCTACCTTAGAAAGCACAAAAACCCATAGCAGAGACCATGGTTATGGGGCTTCCGGGGATCATGAAGACAGCGCAGACACAGCAGGCTTCTTTCTTATTGGGCATGAGGGTCCCAGGAGCGAGAGGCAACTGAATGAGACCTAGCAGCAACCACCCCAGTTGTAGAATTTGAACCAGGAAAGTTACACTGTCGTATTTACCTGATGCATCAAATAAGTCCTAGTCCCACCCTTGGTTTAAGTTGCACTGCTAACTGCAAGGTCTGTGGTTCAAATCCATCAGCCTTTTCATGGAAAGAAGATGAAGCCATCTGCTCCCATAATACTTTACCACTTCAGAATCCTTCTATAGGATTGGTTGGAGTCAGAATCCCCTTCATGACAGTGGCTTTGGCTGGTTTGGGGGACCATAGAATGAAATTCATTCTCTAAGAGAGATTTTCATTAGCTTCTTTTCTTCTGAGAGCTGGAGTTTCAGGAGGTTGTCGAGGTAGCTTAACACTTTCTAAGCCTATTTTTGAATCTGCAATTTAGCCTAATTTCAATTTCTACTTATGTTTGCCTCTAGCATGACCTTGATGACTAACCTGATTTTTCATTTGGTTTTTGACTCAGAGGTAGATTTTATGAAAAACCCCAGAGACATAATTTTAATTTAAAAAATCATTAAGTTACTATACAATGTCAGTCACATATGAGGTGTTTTAATATTTTCTACCTAAAAGAAGTGGAAACCCCTCCTCTCAAATTATGCAGCATTAACTTTTCAATAAAATATCTTATTAAAAATAGAATCATCTTACTATTCTTAATTACACATTTAATTTAGATTAATTAAGACATATATAGCATGTTCTTTAAGTGCTATTTAATTATTAAAACTCGTTACCATGGGCTGAGCCAAGGGGTGCAGTGGTTGTGTGTGGGACTATGGACCACAGGGTTGGCAGTTCAAATCCAGCAGCAGCTCTCCAGGAGAAAGGCTAGGCTACCTACTCCCACCAGGGCAGTGATGCTTCACCACCACCCCTCCAAAAAAAAAAAAACCCAAAAATGCATTACCAAATTTCAATATGAATGAATATATCTTGTTCATTTTCATTTACTGTCATGGAATCATATGGTTTTATATTTATTAATTTCACTTGCTTGATTTATTGATATATGAGATATTGATGCTGATATGATGTCCTTTTTATGAGTTTGTATTTAAACTTATAAACTGTCATCCAATGGTGCTTTGTGCTTTCTTGACATAGATACTGGGATCATAAGTGCCATAGAAAAGTATTTTTTTCTAATTCTGTCACTTGAATTAACATAGAAATAACTTGGGAAACTAATCTATAGTAAAGATGATGTAGTAGGGATATCTATCTGACTGCTTTGGCTTCCCTTTTGTGACCAGGCCTGGGTCAGACGTGACTCCACTCTCCATCTTTATTTACCCTTTTCTGACACCTCTTTATGTCTATAACCTACTCCATTCTACATCTATGCTCTTTTGCAACAGTCACACAGAAGTTACAAATGATACTCACAGTTATGCCAATTAGGGAATTTCGTACATTATGACAATTTGGTAAAAAAACAAGGATACAGAAAATAGTAAGGATATGGTCCTTAGTCCACAGCAACTCCTCACCTTGGCCAGCAGCCAAGAATCTCCATTTCTCAACCTCTTAGCCAAGTGGTTCTTGACTTCTGCCTCCATTGCTAGGTTGCCACCTGTCCATCTGTTTCATACTACCATTTCTCAGAGCTGTTTCTCTTGTGCCTCATGTCACAATCTCTGGTGTCTCTGGCCTTGGCCTCTTCTACGTCAGACAGATATCTGGAACATGATTTTCTGGTAGCCTTGGGCATTTTTCTGTGTTCACTATGGCTCTTGTACACAGAACAATGGCTTGGATAAAGGTGTGTTTTTTTGCTAAAGTAGTCTTTAAGATACATTCCACTCTTAGGTGAAGCAGCATCCCTTACAAGGCTCACAAGGAAGAGCAGCCAGTCAGGGGACAGTGTAGCAATGATAAAATATGCAGTTTTCCTCTAGTAATCAATGCTCCCCCACCCACTACCGCAATGCCAATTCTATCTGACAAATTTGGCTAGATCAGAGGATGTACAGTGGTACAGAAAGGAATTGGAAACATGGGTAATCCAAGACAGATGATTCCTTCAGGACCAATGGTGAGAGTGGTGATACCAGCAGGGTGGAGGGAAGGTGGAGTAGAAAGGAGGAACCAATTACAATAATCTACTTATAACCTCCAATCTAGGGGATGGTCAAGAGGGAAGTGGGTGAAGGGAGACATCAGACAGTGTTTAAAATGATAAAATGATAATTTATAAATTATCAAAAACACATGAGGGATAGGACTGGGGAGGGAAGGGAAAAATAAGGAGCTAATAGCAAGGACTTAAGTAGAAAGAAAATGTTTTGAGAATGGTGATGGCAACAAATGTACAAATGTGCTTTGCATACAATGTATATATGTATTGTTATAAGAGTTGTATGTCAAAATTATTTTAAAAAATAAATTTGTAAATAGAGAGGGCAAACAGATATATCCCATTCTAATCCCAGAGTTCAACATTATAATATACCATATAAGGGTCACAGTAATTTACTATATCCCATACTTACATCATTTAAGTTGACATCATTTCTTCATCATACTGTGATGATTTGTGCTGCTTTGATGCTGAAAGCTATTAGCCACGTGAACAGATATTCACTAAGTTTAGACTAAGTACAGATCAAGCACAGCATTCAATAGTTCTGTGTCAGGCAGGGTTCTCTTAGAGAAATAAAACCAGGACACTAGTAATCCTCTTTTCATATTTATATAGAGAGAAGGGTATATAAGATATGAAAGAAAGAGTTAACTATCTATAAAACAGTACAAATTGCTCAGTGCAACTCACTTGTGTGAGGCAACTAGAAGACCAGCAGTCCTTCAGGTCTTGAGGGCCGCTGAGTAGTCCTCTGTAGAGCAATCCAGGCTATCTGGTCACAGGCAGCAAACAGCAGAGCAGGTCATCAACAGTCAGCCAGATGACAGAGTCCGATAGTCCCCAGCTCAAGAGATGTATATCCCAGGAGCGTGGCAAAGTAGGGCTTGAAGGAACCTCAACTCACAGCTACACAGTCCACAATTAGGTGTCCCACATGTAGTGTTGCTTGGAGGTTGAGGCACAGGCTGAACAATGTTGCTGTCTGGTCTGAAGATCTGAAAGCAAGCGAGCCAGGGCAGGGATCGCCAAGCCTTTTCTATCTCTGCCCTTCAATTGATCGCATGTGTTCATTGACCATGTCATCACAACAGACCTACCTATCATCTTTGGCCACGTTGGCACCACAGGTTTACCTATAACAAGTTTATTCCAAGAAATTTGGAAGCTAGATACCTGGCCAACTCACTGGAAGAAATCCATATTTGAAGTCATTATTTTAAAAAGGTGACCCCCAAAGAATGTGGAAATTATGAAACCATAGCACAAATATGACATGTAAGTTACAGCATGCTGAAAATCATTCCACACAGTTGTAGAAGTACATTGTCAGGGAGCTACCAGAACTTCAAGTGAGATTCAGAAGAGGATGTGGCATAAAGGATATCATTGCTAATGTCAGGTGGTTCTGGTTCCAAAGCAGGGATTACCAAAGAAATTTTTCTTGTGTTTATGGATTATTCAAAGACATTTTTAGGGCTATGTGTGGTTCATAAGCAAATAAAAATAACCCCGAGTATAATGAGAACTCCAGAATTTAATTGTGCTCATAGGAGCATGTACATGAATTGAGAATAGGGAAAACTGCATGGTTCAAATCAGGAAAGATGTACCTCAGGATTATATTCCATCGCTTTGCATATTCAATCTGTACTCTGATTAAAGAATTGGATAAACTGGGTAATATGCTGAAGAATGCAGCATCAAGATTGATGGAAGGCTTACTAACCTTTGATATGCATACGATGCAACCTTGCTTGTTCAGAGGAAGGAAGACTTGAAGTATTTGCTGATGAAGATCAAGGAACACAGATACAGATGGTCTATACAAATGTAGTATAGATTACAATTTAGTGTAAAAAAAAACTAAAATCATCACAACTGGGCCAATCCTGATATGTAATACCGTGGTAAATGGGAAAAATAGAGTTGTTAAGAATTTTATCTTGCTTGGCTTCAAAGTCAATGCTAAGGTAAGCTGCAATCAGGAAGTTTAAAACACATCTCATTGAGTAAGTCTAATGCACACAAGTTTTCCTACGTCTTGAGAGACAAAGCTGTTACTTTGAGGACTATATCGCATCTAACTCTAGCCACTGTCTTTTTCACTGTCTCAGATATATGTGTACATTGGACATGGAGAATGAGGAAGACTGGAGAAGATGCAATGCCCTTGAATAATGGTGTCACCAAAAGAATGAAGACATCTGTCTTACAAGAAGTACATTTAGAAGCGAGGATGGCAACTCTTGGTCCCATGTGCTTTGGACATGTCATGGGGAGAGACCAGTCCTTGGAAAATGACACCCTGCTTGATAATGTAGAAGGGCAGTGAAAAAGGGGAAGACGTTTGATACGGTGGATTGACAGAATAACGGCAAAAATAAGCTCCAACATAGCAAAGCTGGTGATATGGTGCAGGACTGGACCATGTTTCCTTCTGTTGGGCAGAGGACTGCTATGAGTCAGAACCAACTGATGGCAACTGACACATTTATTGGTTTCACTCTAGGGAGATTCCATACCATGTTCTCTTAACTAATTAATAGCCAACACATCAGAAAGATGGATAAGTGTAGGGAAAAATACATGTAAAGTCATCATTGGTAAATGGAAATGAGATGATAGAGAAGATTTTGCTTTGAAAATTATAATATCTGAATTATGAGACATGTTCAAGCACCTGCTATCTTCAATTAAATCTAGTATACAGTATTATCAGAAGTGATTTTATGTTCTAAAACTGGACTCAATTTGCTCTGCAGGTTTTGTGCTACTTCACAGCTTTAACCTAAGAGTGCCAGGCTAAGAGTGATCATGGATCAGAACCAATAATAACTGCAACTTACAACCCGGGCAAGTTTTGGCTATTAGGTGACCTACCCTAATCTAACTTTCCCCACTGATACTGAGTCGATTCCCAATGATAGTGACCCTAAAGGATAGAAGTGATGGCTCAACAGTTTCCAAGGTTGTAAAGCTTTCTCTTGGGAAATGATCGCAGGGGTTGAATCACAAACCTTGCAGTTAGCACCATATTCTTAACCCATTGTGATACTGACCGCACTATTAATAGGTATTAGAGGACACATATTTCAGGTATCCTGAATAACTGTGCAAAGCTGAGAAACAGCAAAGATGTAGCGGGGCCAATGAGAAACAATACAAACCAGAAGATTGCATTTATCTTAGAGAACTTCTCTACACTTTCAAGCTCTCCTTGTCATCTGGATTTCTGCCACAAGTACTAAGTCCCAAATTTGAAACAGTTTAATTTTATGTACAACTCAGGTGCTCATACTTCAGGGGGCATGAAAATTAGGCTGAGGAAGCTTACACATGAAGACTATTGTTATTGCTGTACTATTGTACTCTACTATTGTAGAGATCTGAAGTCATTAGACTTTAGATGTGACTATAGAATCACATGCTAACAACATTTTAGATCTGTGGAAACTATTTGAGAAACAATCCCTGAATTTACCAATCTATTCCTGTGACCACAATTATCAATCATAATTTTATCAAAATAACACATTCATCATACATTTTTATGGAACCCTCCTATGTTGGCTTCTTATATGTGCTACTCATGTTCCATAAGGGGGTCTATTATTTACCTAGGCATGGTACGTACAAGGAGATGTTGTATATATTTCTGGAACCATAAGGTCCATCTAGTCAGATTTTATGTTTAAAGTTTTGAGTTGTATTTGAATTCTACTATATATATCTTCTTAAATTTTGGACCAGCCTGTCAATTTATATCTCTAGTTAAGTCACTTGGGCCTTATTTATTCACCTGTTTCTCATGAACTTGCTTATCCTTTGTCACGATCTCTGTATATCCTTAACGGTTCAGTTCCATGTTCATGGTTACCTGAATCTCTCATTGGGTCAGATGTCAGATATCTTTAAAACATTAGAAAATAGTATCTCTAGTTCATTTTGAATATATTTAATTAATGAGTATGCAGAATTAATTGCTATTGGGAGACATTTTTAACATTTTCTTCCATTAAATAATCATGGTGTCTGTGACTTCTTAATGCGTGCTCTGGATTCCAATGAGATGGCTTTTGTCTTTTCCTGGTTCCTTACTTCCTACTATTATCTGTTGTAAATATGAAACTGGCTTCCCTAGTTTACTCAGGACAATCTCACTTTTGGCCTGCTTTCCTGACATCTATTGTGATGTAGAATTTTCCTGAAATTTCACTTTTTAAAGTATTCCAATTATGTTTTCTAAATTCATTTCTGAATAAAGGTATTTTGTGTATTTAGCATAATAATAAAGTAATTTATCAATTAGTAAATAAATATTTTAAGTATGGTAATTTAGAAAAATATCATTAATTTATTTTAAAATTACAGGAATGATATGTTTCTCTGCTGAATACAACATTTGAATTTAACATTTATACAAACTGTCCATTTGCATTTTTATAAGGTGTTTCTTTTTTAACTTTGCCCAAAGCTCTGTTATTTTAATGTTGCATTCTGCATCCAAATGGCCTTCTGCTCACAATCAATTTAAATGTGAAGATTGACAGAACATGAAATATCAATCTAAATATATCTTTAAAGTATTTCAATTAGAGCTCTTAGGATTATAATAAGCAAAAAATAGAATTGTTTTATTTTAAAAGAATTCTGAAGTTAGAATACATGTTTCTTCTGAATGTCAGAAAAACTAAAGGGATACTGTAAAATTTATGTGGTGATTTTAATTGCAGATAATTGGGTAGAATCACAACATTCATGCTAAATAACATTAAGGGTTTAAGTATTGTAGTATTAAACGATGTAGTTTGGCAATGTACAAAAATCAAGTTAAAATAAAAAATAATAAAGGGTGGTGAGGAATATTTCAGAGAACTTTGTCATTGACATCTTTTTGCTAACTGCATGAGATTGACATAAAGAAATGTCCTCATCGTAAAAATCGATCTGAAGATTTCCTCATTGGGTAATCTCTCTGATTACACCTGTGGCTTCTTTTCTTACATTAAGATAATCATACCAAAGACCAGACTAGGTAAATATTACATTTGTTTTCAGAAAGACAAAACCAGAAATAATGCATCTGTAGGCTACAAGTTCACTAGCTTAGAGAACTTATAGTCATGGCTGAACGTTTTTTATGATAACTAGTCTATACCAATTATTAAACATTATATTATTAAATCACTATCATAATCCAAGAGAAATGATTACTATATTGTAGCACAGGTGAATTTCTTATACACAGTAAAATCTGTATTCTATTATAAATTCAATATAGTTTGAAATCTGATTATAAATTTAATATTATTTTTACTCTACTAGCTCTGCTCATTCCATCTACTGTTTTAAAGAGTAGATTTCATAGTCCAATATATATTAAATCTGAAATATTCAACATCCATTGCATTAGCCTACTGCCCAAAACCTATTTAAAGTATTGAAAAGTAAGGATTTTACTTTAAAGATGAAGGTGTCCCTAACCCAAGCCATGGTGTTCTCAATGACCTCATATGGCTATCAAAGTTGGATATCAAATTAGAAGAGTTTACAAGAATCAATCATTGGAATTGTGGTGCTGTTGAAGAGGGTTGAAAATGTGTGTTAGTCTGGGTAGACTAGAGGAATAAATTAAAAGACATGCATATGGATATACAGAAAGAGTTTATATACAAAACGAATGTGACACTAAGAAGGCATCCCAATCCAGTCCAGTACAAAGTCATAAGTCCGGTATCAACCCATATGCCCGAAGTCAGTCTACAAAGTCTCCTTCCGACTCACGAAGTCACAGGTCAGTGGGTACAGAATCCTGGCGCTGGCAGGGGTCTCCCCATGGCTCCTCGCTTACAGGGCTCAGAGTCCATCAACAGCATGCTGCTCCAGCTTCAGAGGTCTGGCTTCATCAGGACAAAGCCGTGTGGTCTCTCTGCCAGCTCCTCCAGCTTCTCGGACACTGCCATCTTGTCTTTCCGGTGACTTATCGCCTCTGAGACTAACTCCCCACAACTGGGGAAGATAGCTTCTCAACTTCACAAGGGAAATATCTGAGATTTCCCAGAAGTCTCAAGACAAAGCCATGCCCACATAGAGGCCTCATCGGCTACTCAATGGCTATCTCCAGATTAACAGGCTAGACTCCACCCCTACATCTCAATCAGAAAATTAACATAAGCACATGGCTGCCACAAATGCCTTCTCAAAGAGTCAACACATCTGTCTTAGAAGTACAGCCAGAGAGCTCCTGAAAGGTAAAGATGGTAAAGCTTTGTCTGACAGACTTTAGACCTAGTCTCAGGAGAGACTGGTCCCTAGAGAAGGGCATCATTCCTGATAAGGTGGAGGATCCATGAAAAGCAGGAAGGCTCCCAATTGGTGGGTGGCACAGTGGCTGCCACAGAACAATGGTGAGGATGGCACTGGACTGGGCCAGGTGTCCTTCAAGCCTGTGCAGGGTCACTATAGTTTGGAACTGACTCCCTAGCACCTCACAAGAACATACTTATGGAAGAACTCTTTTCTGTTTTCTAGTTATATTTGTTTTAGATAAAATGATGCTGATACCATGTTGTCAGCTCTTCATTTTCTCTTTCTGCCATTACTATGAGTCTTTCAAGACCCATGTAGATCCGAGAGATACATTCACGTTCACTAGAGCGTGAAACCTTCCCGTATTTCTCCAAACAGCTTTTATACCTTGCTGGTCACTAGGTTTGCATAGGTTTTCCCTTGATTTTTACTAGATGTTCCCCTTCAAGAAATTCATAGTCTATGATACCTTTGCTTATGGATAGACCACCTTTTTTGTCTAACCAGCCTCCTTGCAAAGCATGGTTTTCAGTCTGCCCGCACCTCTTCTTCTCCCCATTGTCTTGTATTCTTGATAGCAGAGGGCACAGAGAGCGGTGACAGGAGTGATGTGCAGCCGCAAGCACTCAGCTGAGCTATGTGGTTTCTGCCGAGTGCCTTTGACCTTCTGACATAGAAAAAATGCCCTGTCGGAGCTGCTGTCCAGACACAAGTCACAATCAGAGATGATTGTTTCTAAAATTTAGTGGCTATAAACGTTTTATGAAGAGATCAATTCTCTTGCTTATTCAAATGTTAGTGTCTACTATTTTAATCTGGTGATCTGATCCCCATTTGTTATGGATATTATTTAAACTAAGAGGAAAATGAGAACAAAGAAAAATAAAGGAAAGAGCAATACAGCAGTATTGGGTAGGATGAAGTCGATGAAGCTTCTGTTGTTGACATCCTTTTCCTCTTGTCACGGATTTTGCTACTGACACGTGGGTGTTCCATTATAGTTGAACATATAAAATCTTATATCAAAGGCCGAATTTTTATTTCTAAAAATTTCATATTTCATTTCCTAATATAACCAATTCTTTGCTCATAAGATCCTGTAAACAATTTTTTTAAAGCCTTGTATGCACCATTGGTGCTCTAGCAACAGAATGGCTTTGTATACTCCCAAGAACTCAAAGGTCAGCAGTTTGAACCCCCCAGAAGAACCTGGCAGTCTGCCCAGATGGAGATTACTACCTAGGAAAGCCTGACTTATTATACTCAGCTGTTGATGAACGCCATGAGTCAGAATCAACAAGTTGATACATGGCAGCCAGTGAAAGCCTCAAGTTTTTAAATGGGCAGGCTTTCGGTTTTACTAACAGAATCTCAGAGGACAAGGCAGAAAGGCTCCATGCTTTACTGAAACAACTTCAACCTTCTCCTTAGAAAAAGTGAGTGGGGTCAAACCACTGTCCTTTGAGTTAGCAGCCCAACATGTAATGCACAGTGCTGTCAGTGCTTCTGATGTTATCTCTATGCATAAAAGCTCAGTCAAGTCCATCAGGTGCAGAGCGTGAAGGAGCCTCGGTGGTGGAGTCCTTACCTGTTGTGCTGTGCTCTGTGAGGTCTGCAGTTCACCCGGGGCTCTCTTGAAAAAAAGACCAGGCTTTCTACTCTGGTCAAGAGTTACCATCTCAGAAAGCCACTTGGGGCAAGTCTACCCTAACAGCATTGTCTCAATAGCGGGAGTTTTGGGAGAGAGAGACAGAGAGACAGAGAGAGAAAGAGCCTAGTCGACATCAAAGTTGTTTACAAAGATAATCAGTACTTTTTCCACTTTTCAACGACTCTTTTGACCACTTTAAAAATCAGCCTGTGAAGGCTACATTGTGAATGCGCTATGCAGTCTTATTCTAAGTTCCACTAAATGAGTTAGTCTTTTCATATGACACTAGGAATTCGAATATTTTCACTTAGCTGTTTATATCTCTAGGAAGAGGAGATATTCTTAGCTTTGTGTTTTTTCTGCTTTTGGTCACTAATGCATCTCTCGGTATATGATGGTAAAGTCATTTCATATCTCATGAGATTTTCTGTTTTTTTAATGGTATTTTCAAGTGTGATTTGTTTATCTTTAAAGCATCTCTAGCTTCAACCATTAAAGGATCAGGCAGTACAATGAAAAAATAAGATTTCATGTGGACAAAACTCTGGATCAATGCTAATCTCAACCTCTTAAGCAGAATTATTTCCTCTGAAGCAAGAAGATACTCTAAGAACAGCTTAGTTTTATTTTGGTGGAGGGTGGGTGAGGGCAAAGTTAAGAATGACTGCAATTCTATGGCTCCAAATAAGCTCATATTAAAATAAGTTAATGTATAGGAATATCATAACTACACTAAGTCCAGTCCTGAGATCTATATTTCAGAAAAAGAGCTTTGACAGAGGAATTGGTGCATATACACGTGAGAGGTTTTTTTTTTTTACTATACTAGGTAGTACATACTACGATCTGAATGTGTGTTCCAGCTGAGAAGATCCACGGATATTCAGAAGTAAAAAGCCTTACCAGAGATGAAGGGGAAGAATCACTGGTGGCATAGCCTCAAGCTAATTGAAAGGTTGGCAGTTTGAATTTACCCAGCTGCTCTGAAAGAGATGTGCTCCCATAGAGATTACTGTCTTAAAAACCCTACTGAGGCAGTTCTATTCGGTCACACAGGGACACTGTGTGTTGGAATTGAGCTCACGAAACTCATCTACGATAGGCCAAAGAAGCCACCATCAGCTTTGGCAAGAAGTCACTCTGGTAAAAGCAACACGAACTTGGACCTTTGATTTTAGCTGATGAATACAAGTAAGACACAAAAATATATTTTAATTAATTAAGCAATTTACTCAGAGACCATACTAGTCATTATTTACATACTTGTACTATGGAGTTGAAGGGCCTTGTGGCATTTCAATATGTATTGGAGAGTGAGTGTCTGGACAGTGGGTTTCATATATCTTGAATTGGCGCTACTTTAACAATAGATATGAGTGAGGTGCTTATATGGAGTAGAGGCTGAGTGTGGCATTGGCCAAGGCAAGAGAAGAGCATTCATTACTTCGCTCTTCACCGTGGAGCCCCCACTTTGGATTTCAAATGACCTCAAAGATATGCACTTAATTAGATCTTTCTTGAAGCTATTGGATAATGGTCTAATTTGATTTGAATATGTAGTCATGAGTCGGAATACAATCTATAGCAATGCGTTATGAGGATTTGGGTTTTGATTTGGGTTCCTTACCCCCCCAAAATTATTAAGTCATTCATTCCAAATAAGAACAGAACAGTCCCAGACTAGTGATTTCGAGGTGCAACTCAAGGCAACGCTGCACACACCGTCAAGCTCCCGAGGCTTCCTCACAAGTGCGATATTTGCACCCATCCTTGCAGCCACATTGTCAAACCAGCTCTTGGACAGTTTTGTCCTTGACCAGGTATGTCCACCACCGCCACCCCACCCCCAAGGACTGGTCTCTCCTGATAAGGTTTTCAAAGTACCTGAGAAGAATGCTCACCATCTTCATTTCTTTCTTTTTAAAAATAATTTTATTGGGGATCATACAACTCTTATCGCAATCCATCCATCCATCCAATGTATGTCAAACACATATGTGCATTTGTTGCCTTCATCATTATCAAATCATACGCTTTCTACTTAACCACTTGGTATCAGCTCTTGTTTTCTCTCCCCACTCCTACCTTTCTCATTAACCCTTGATAATTTATAAATTATGATTTTGTCATATCTTATACTGTCTGATGTCTCCCTTCACCTACTTCCCAGTTGTCCATACCCCAGGGAGGAGATTAAATGTAGAACCTTAAAATTAGTTCACCCTTTCTACCCCACCTTTTCTCTTCAGATTGCATAAATCTTTTGCCTTTTACCATCTTTGTTTCTAGGGAGCATATTGGCTGTACTTCTAAGGAAAATGTTTTCTCTTATGACACTCCATGGTATAGTAAATATTCATTGAAAACACAACAATTCAAATATGTCATGTATTCTTCCCAATTTATTGTTGTCATATGCATATGAGGAATTTGCAAATATCTTGGGTTGGGTCAAGCTCCTCTTAGTCATTCAAGTGATATATTTGCTAATTAGCACCATAAAAAGCCTTTTTGCAATAACTTTGCATGATTTAATGTCATTTGATTTCTTAACTGCTACTTCCATGAGAGTTAATATGTACCCTTATAAAATGAAACGCTAGACAACGTCAACCTCTTCTTTACCTACCTTGCTGTTACTTATTGGTCCAGGTGTGAGGATCATTGTACTTTTTGCACTGAGTTGAAATCCGTACTGAAGACTGTGGTCTATGAAATCCATCAAGTTCACCAAGTTCTCTTCAATTTAGCAATCACTGTTGCATCATCTGTATATCTCAGTGTGTTGATGAGTCTACCTCCAATCCAGATGCCATGTTCTTCTGATGATAGTCTAAGTTTTGAAATTGTTCAGCATAGAGATTGAGGATGCAAAAAGTGACACAGATCTTTTTTTGATTTTAAATCATGTTGTTCCCCAGGTTCTTTTCAATCAACTACCATATGGTGAGTACAAGTTCCACATGAGCGTATTTAAAACTTCTTGAATTCTCATTCTTTAAAATGCTAACTGTAGCTTGTTACGCTTGACATAGTAGAGTGCCTTTGCATAGACAATAAAACACAGTAAACATTTTTTCTATTCCCTGTCAAGATCCATATGCTTTCAGCAATAATATCCTTAATTGCATGTCCTGTTAATTTTTATTTCATCTTTTTCTTCTCTTTTTTATGGCAGGATCTTCATAAGTTTAGGTTTTACTCTTGCCCTATGTACCTGACTTACCTGACCTCACTCCTTGCCACACATTTTTGTTTCTGCTAGTGAAGAATGGCATGAAAAGAAAGGAATTTAATGATGTAGAAGGTGGGAAAGGAAAAAAAAACGAGGGAGGTGCTGTCAGCCATCCAAACAGATGAGTTTAAAAATGCTTCCAAGAATAGAATCACAGATTTGACAGATGTGTTAAGAGTAATGGAGAACATTTTGAAGGTGACAAGGTTGTTTTATAAAAAAAATTAAATACCTCGCTTTGAAAAAAATTGCAGCTTTTTGGAGTGGTGGGGGTGCATATCCCTTCTACTTCATCACAATCATCTCCCTTCCTGTGCTTATTATTTGCTTCCCAATTCTCTTCAACACCCACCACCCATTCCCAGAAATTTTAGGCATGGGAGGGATAACAGAGGAAATCAAATATAAAGTGACCAGATTTTAACGTTGGTAAAGCAGGACACCTTTGATGGGAGTGTGGAGGGGGGAAGAGGAGGTATATTCCCTTCCCATTCTCCCACTGTATGCTACCTTGTCGTGCATTATTTCCAAAAATCGGGATTTTTTTTTAAAGCCGCGGGATGCGGGAAAATTTGTTTAAACTCAGGACTGACTTCTCAAAAGCAGGATGTCTGATCACTTTACCAAGTAATATTTTATACCATAGTTCCACCTACCAATATCATGTTTATAATCATCTTGGCCTGATAGTCTATTTTAGTCACTCAACTGTGGCCAGAGGGATCTG
>PVJH01027495.1:0-28679 GCA_004026705.1 Nesogale talazaci | reverse complement strand
CAGTTGGAGATTACATCATGCACATGTGTGTTGTGTTGTGCACCTGCACCTGGACGTGTGTAGAACACACACTGCCAAACCTAGCTCAGGATGCCACCTAACACACATTTTGATACACTATGTCATTTTTATATTAATTTATTCCTAACAATTTAGAGTTCAGGAGATTGTAACCTTGTTTACACACGTCTGAAATCTTTGTTTGTTTGGTAATTAGGGACTTTGATGCGATTGGCTAAAAGGTGACACGGTCTCAGAGTTGGAGGAGGCGAACGTTGACTCCTGCTCGGTGACCTCATGACTCTCAGGGACACCGTAAAACTGCCCCAGCGAGTTTCTGAGACTGCAATGCTTTCACAGGAACAGAATGACCTGTCTCTCTCCCACTTTATGAACCTGGATTCTTAATCCCCCAACAAACTCAATGTGTCTTGCTTCCTAAAGCTTCCTGGATCCTCCACTTCCCTGGTGGATGGTTTCAAAGCCTTTTTTTTTTTAAATCAATTCAATGATCCCTTCAGCCAAGATGCATTGCTGTTTGCAAATCAACCACTAACCCTCTTTCAAGGCATTGTGAGCACAGTGACAAACAACATATGGCTCACAGCCTTCCAACTTGAGCAGTTCCTCTTCCCCCTCTGCAACAGACAACCACACTCCAGCTCCATTGCTGTTCATGAGGCTTTCACTGGTCTGTTTCCTAGACATTGATCGCCAGGTGCTTCGTAAGAGTCTGTCTTAATCTGGAAGCTGCCCTGAAAACAGTGCCAACAGCTTTGCTCTGAACAGCCCCAACCTCAGAGAATGGAGGATTATACAAATAATATCCCAACTAAGCCTTTCTGAGCACCAGCGAGTTAGGCCAGGCAACACTGGGCTTAGTTGCAAGCCCATGCACAAGAGAACTACATGCTGCCCACTCTTGCGGTGCCATCTTGACCATCACTGGCATGACTGGGCCCATGATTGCGTGATCTTAGAGTGTGTGTGTGTGTGTGTGTGTGTGTGGTATGTGCGTGAGAGAGAGGGGGTGTGGGTGGGGGGAGAAGAGAGACCACAGAGAGATCCATAGTGATGGACCAGTCCTACTTTGAGTGCCTTCCAACCTGAGCGAAAGGTTCCGCTTCCCCTTCTGCATCGGACAACCACACTCCATCACTCTTCATAAGGCTGTTTCTTCTGATCTGTTGCTTAGACATGGATCACCAGGTGCATTGTAAGAGTCTGTTTCCATCTGGAAGCTCCCCTGAAACCTGCCTACCATTGGCGAACCTACTGTGTTTGAAATCCTGGTGGCCTAGCTTCCAGCTTCACCACCACAGGCCAGCTACCACAGGAGACAGTCTAGTGGGTCAGGTGCTTTGCCAGGTACTCTCAAGCCCTTTATTACGATGTTCTATCCTGGCAGCAGCCCTGTCTGAGGGGCCGTAGTTATTCTATGTCCAGCTTCGTCGTGTTCACACAAAGAGCTTGAGGACACAAAGCCTAAGGCCAAATGCACTGCCAATTTCAAATCATCTGTGACTCATACTAGTGTTAGTAGGGCCATTAAGTCAGTTCTGGCCCATAGAGGTTTTGTAAATCTTGAGGGCAACAGACAGCCTTATCTTCTCCTGAAAGGAGCCTGCTAGCTTCGAACCACTGACCTTGTGGTTAGTAGCTCAACGCTTAATCACCAACGCTACCTGGGATCTCGGAGAGCTCAAAGGAAGTGGCTGACCTGTGAACTTGCCCTGGTGGCAACTCCCTAACCTCCATCCAGCTCCTATGAGGGCCACTGGAGACTTAGGGTGAAAGTCCTCACCCCACTGTACTGACGTGGACCAATCAAAAGGCCCTGAAAACTCAGAGGAATTCTTCCCTAGCCCCTCTCCTTCATGGAACCTATCTCAGATCTCCTCTCCCCTCTCCAGTCACCACTTCATTTGCTGCCTCCCCAGATCTGCTGAGACAGGCATTTTCACCACAGCCGTTTCTCTCCAATCTGGAGGAGGTGGGGGAGATGGATATTAAATCAGTGTTCGAGTTTGGACGCGTTCTTTAAAGTGCTCCAAAATAAGTTGCTTCCCAATGAACTTAAGATTTTAATTCATTTTGCCCTACTGCCGCTGCGGAAGGAGCCTCGTAGTTAAATGCACGATGACATATGGCTGTTCATTATTTATACATTCCTGGAGCAGACAATAAATCCTCCTCTGGACATATATCGAGGCACTGAAACCATTTCAGTTGCAAACACATAAATCATGCTTTACAGTTATTAGTCTAAATGTAACACCACCCGGGTTCTAGATCAAAACCTCTAAAATCCATTGTAATTGATGTCTGCTTTTATTAAAGGTTCCTGTTCTTAGCTATACATTCGGAGCCTTCAACCCTTCCCCATGCTGCCCGGCACAGAGCAGATTCCTCAGAGGTGTGTGTGTGTGTGTGTGTGTGTGTGTGTGTGTGTGTGTATGTGTAGAGATACTTTTTTATAAAGGTAACGGGGTGGAGGGATGGGTGGTGTATCTTAGTTCAGGCTAGCAGCCCAGTTAATTCATGCAATGATTTCATTAATTAAGTTCCCAAAGCCTTGTCCTTTGTACCAATTGACATTCATTTGAGACAAATAAAACAGTAATGGAGTTGTGGCGATGGCTAAATTGGATATGAGCAAAAGGGTATCTGAAAAGAGCCAGCTTCCCAGAGTCCTGGGGGCAGGGTCCCTTTGGAGACCAGGTATGCTGGGGTTGATCTGGGCATCAGTGAAGATGGGTGGGACTTCAGAAGCTGGTTGTAAGAGTGCGCTGTTCACACATGGTCCGGGCTGCTGAAGAGCTTGACCAGGGACCTGGTAGGGCCACCACTGTGGCCAGACTCTGTCAGAAGGGCAGACCCAGTCAGGTTGGCATGCAAGAGAGAGAAAGCAGGAACATGGACCAGGAGAAGGGAGACTGGTGAAGAAGGATAACTGGGGTCCCCAACCCAGATGTGCCACTTCCTGCTGTGCAGCTGCAGGGAACTGAGTTAGCGCCTCTGAGCCTCTGTTTCCCCATCTGCTGTTGTTGCTTGCCATCCTCAAGTTGGCCCCTTGACTCAGGGTCACAGTGGAACAAAGCAACTGCATGGTCCTGCCCTGCGCCTTCCCCCTGTCAGCTCTCAGATCAGACGCTGGTGATCAGTGGGGTTTTTCACTCACTAGCTGCTTTTTAGAAGCAGAGAGCCAGGCCCTTCTCCCTAACCCCCAGCTATGAAAATGGCAACAAGAAATCTCTCTGCTACTGAGTCGATGCCTACTCAAGGCAACCTAGGCTGCTATAGGGTAGAACTGTGCAC
This sequence comes from Nesogale talazaci, assembly GCA_004026705.1. Taxonomy (NCBI): domain Eukaryota; kingdom Metazoa; phylum Chordata; class Mammalia; order Afrosoricida; family Tenrecidae; genus Nesogale; species Nesogale talazaci. The sequence continues at coordinate 25,361 of PVJH01027495.1, read as the reverse complement.
AGGAAGTTCCTGGATGCCATCTTGACAAGCGGGGACTGCCAGGCCTTTCTTCCGTTGTGCCAATTGTTATTGCTGTTAGGTGCTGTCAAGTTGGTGCCACCTCATAGTGTCCCTGTGTACAACAGAGATAAACATCATCCAGTCCCAAGCCATCCCACAACTGCTCCTATGTTTGCACCCACTGTGTCAGTCCTCTCTTTCACCACCTCTCTACCAAGCTTGATGTCCTTCTCCAGGGACTGGTCTCTCCTGACAACACGTCCAAAGTCCATGAGTCGACTTCTGGCCATGCTTGCCACCAAGGAGCATTCTGGATGCACTTCCTCCAAGACTGATCTGCTTACCGTGTTGGCGGTCCGTGGCACTAATTTTCTTTTGTCAATCTAGAGTGCCTTCAGTGTTCTTCCTCTGCGCCATGGTTTAAACACGTCCAGTTTTCTTTCGCCCGCCTTATTCAAGGTACAACTTTGCAAATGATGTAAGACTGAAATCACCAAGGCTCAAGTCACGGCCCCTCAGTTATCAAGATCACATCTTGTCTTCAATGCTCGAAAGGGATCTTGGGCAGCGGATTTACGCCATGCCACGCATTGGGGACCGATCTCTTGCCTGCTGCTCCTGCGAGCATTGACTGTGCATCCAAGCCAGATGCCATCCCTGACAGCTGTAACCCTCTCCATGTATCTGTTGGTCTGAGGGTGAAGATTTAGGTCTTCTTTCCATTGAGTCGGAATCCCTACTGAAGGCTGCAAGCCATCCTGGGCATTCATCACCCATGTCTTTCTTACTGCCAGCCAGCAAGGTTGTGTCTGCGGCGTATCTCAGCTTGCTCACAAGCCTTCCTCCAAGCCTGATGCCTCATTCTCTTCATATAACCCTCTGATGATTTGCTCAGTAGTGCCAATGGGTGGGTCAAGCCACCACTAATCTTCAGATTAGTGGTCAAGCCTCCTGGGGGTCTTCCCCATCGCACGCAGGGAGGGGATCATGAGCACACCGAAGGATTTGGTGTGTTTTCCATTTTCCCCAACCAAACTCACTGCTGTCAAGTCCACGCCCACTCAGAGCAGCCCTATAGAACAAGGTAGAGCTGCCCCAGTGAGCTTCAGAGACCACTTGTTCATGCCATTACAAAGCCCTGTGTTCTCCCTCAGAGCACCTGGTGATTTCCAACCGCTGACTTCCCGGATGCCGACTCCCATTTCCTACACCATCAGAAATCCTCGGTGAGTCGATACGATTTAATTCTTGGATTGAAAGGGAGTAGATGGCACTGGGTTTGCTTTATTCTCTTGAAGCTGTTTTATGTTTAAAAAACAAAACAAACCCTAACAGAAATTATTGAGTGTTCCCACACATCCCTCTGCTCCCAGTGCAATCCCTCCCATTCCTGCAGCTTGACTGGTTGTTGCTGTTGCCCCCTAGGGTTAAGGGCTGTCAAGTCTGTTCGGACTCCTTTCACCCTCACCGTACAAGGCAGTGGAGACACCTCCTGATCCTGTGCCATTCTCACGATTCTTCTTACCTTTCAGTCATCGATGCAGCCCCTGTGTCGATTGAAGGTCTTCCTCTTCTCCACAGCCCCTCTCCTTTACCAAGCATGACGTCCTTCTCCAGTGACTGGTCACTCAACTGACAACGTGTCCAAAGTACACAAGACAAAGCCTCGCTGTCTCCACTTGTAAGTGGTTTTCAAATTGCCCCCCACTTATCGTGACCTTGTGTACACCAGAGTACAACACCGCCCAGTCCTGTGTCGTACTCACAGCGGTCATTGTCCTTGAGTCCACTGTTACAGCCACCGTCAGTCCAGTTGAGGGCTTCCTTCCTTTTCACTGAGCTTCTACTTTACCAAACACGGTGTGCTTCTCCAGTGGACTGATCCCTCCTGATGGCGTGTTCAGAATACATGAGAAGACATCTTGTGATTCTCACTTCTCAGGAACTTTCTGGCTGCAGTTAGTGTGTTCCAGTGGACAAACCAATCCTGACACATGGTTATTAACTAAAGTCCATAGCTTGCACTAAGGCTAACTTTGTGGATATGGCAAAGACAGAATGATATGTCTCCACCGTGACAGTACCATGCAGCAGAGTTTCACTGCTGCACCCCAACTTCTATCTAGTCATCCATAACTCCCCGCCTCTCCCTACCACAGTCCTTGACACCAGCAGTTGATCTTCTCAATGTCTCTATGGGATAAAGATAAGTTTGTCTACTTCTGTAACCATTTACAATCTCAGATATCCGACCTGAGCCTGTTATGAGTCAGAATCTACTCGAGTTAGTGGGATGGGGCAGGTATGGTGTCAAGATCATGCTGGGGACATATAGCACAGTCTTCTATAAATTGTGAGCTCATTTAGAAAGATATTGTTTTGGAAATGTACATGGAAGCAGATGTACAAGTGTGCTTAATACAATTGAATGGTGGACTGTTATAAGATTTATAAGAGTTCCCCCCAATAAAATGATGAAAAGGCTAATTAAAAACAAACAAACAAATAAATAGTGAGCCTTGTTGCTCAGCAGGCGTTGGGAGTCGGAAGTGTGGGCTGATGCCGCAGAAGCAGCACTGTGCTCACATGTTAGCCCCAATCCCCACGCTTTCACAGTGCACAGTTCAAGAACTGGATCAGTGACACCAGAAGTCTGAAGGGAAGGGGTGAGTCTACTCTCTCGTTCCTATTTCTTTGGCGACATGAAAAGGCTGGGATGCTGCTGGAAGCAATGTCACTGATGCTTCAAGTAACAGCAGGGCTGCCCAGCCTGGACAGCTTTCAATAATGCTTGCAGACTAAGACAGATGAGGGAAAAGGACTGGAGCTGCCTGCAGAAACCCAGAGGACCACAGAGGAACCTTGTCCAGCACTGGGCTGGGTATCTAGGACGGGAGGCAGCAATGGATTCAAGCAGCCTGGAAAACCTGTGGATGGAGTAGGATTGGACAGAGTTTTGTTCTGTTGAACTTGGGGTGGTTCTGAGTCTGAGCCTGCACTTTCATCTTGGCACCAAGAAGGCTGGGCTTCAACTCCAACCAGGTCTCCTCATGCAATTTTGGCTCCAAAAATTTGATTCAGTCTCCAGCCACTCCCTCTACCCTCCCAGGAGCCCTCAGTAGCCGAGAAACCAGAAAGTCCTATGCCGCTTGCTGGTACCACAGTCTCTGGAGTGGCATGAGGAGCGCTCTCTCCTTTCTACTGAGCTGCTGTCCCTGCAGTACTGTACTTGACTCGGCTCCCTCTGCTCAGGCCTTTGGCACTTCCTGCCCTGTGATGGGCATAGTACCCAGAGATGCAGTGGAGTGCCAAGGGAGGCTGAGCAGGCAACTGGACAGGTAGGGGAGAGTGGTTGTGATGGATACTTTGTGCCCCCATCATATCCTCATGGCTCCTCTCTGACCAGTGCCCATGTATCCAGTCCCATGTGCTCATGTGGATTCCAGAGCCAGGGGCGCTTGACCAGCATTCTGTCTGGATGAGCTGTGGGGGAGGGAGTGTGCTGGGAGTCCTCCCCGCAGCAGACAGTAGGTGTGGACGGAGAACGTCTCAGCCTCCAGCCTTGAGAAGACAGGGTGCTCAAGCAGACCCGCCACCATCCCCAGACGACCCCTAGCGTATTGTTCCAGCTTCCCCCTGGTTAAGCCAAGCCAGGTGCTGTGGAGTTGGTATGACCGTAGGCTTCCCCATGGGAATCAGAGTAGAACTTTTGGTAACTGATTTTTTGGAAGCAGATCACCAGGCCTTTCTACCCAGCCTCCTCTGGGTGGACTCAAACCTCCAATCTTTTCTTTCCCAGCCATCTGCACCACGCAGGGCTCGCCAGTTCAAGGGAGGCCTCCTGACTGGCCTATCTATTTCTCTCATCTGTCTCCTTGCTTCTTTCTGTCTGTTTCTAGAGATCGCTGTTTATACTGCTCTAACTCTTAACGCAGACTTCACCCATAGGAAGCTTCACATGGAAGCAGAAAGCTCCATGACCTTGAGGATCACCATCCTGCTGAGATGGCCAGGTTGTTGATTTTATGCCAGGTGTTGTGCGTGGTGTATGTCCCCGTCACGTCACAGAGAGGGAGAGGTTAGTATAATGACTCCATTATGGGGGGACACAAGCTGTCTTCCTGCAGTAGAGCAGCTCACCCCGAGTGTGACCAGAAACCTAAATCTCAGTCCAGTTGTCCACCTGCTGGTAAAACCCAGACTGTTAGAGAACACACACACACACACACACACACATACACACACACACACACACACAAGAGAGGATTTCTCAAAGTTTTTGAATTTGACCTTTAAATTCCATTTTTCCACAAACAATTTTTTCTAACAGTTTTATTGGACACAATCCACAGATCCTCCAATTCAATCATTCTGTCCTGTTAAGAAGACTTGTACAATCACCACCACCATCAGATTTAGGACTTTTTTTACTCTCTGTTATTAGCTCCTCACCGCCCCCGCTCCCCCCCCCCCCCACACACACACAAACCTGTCCTGTCATGCCCACAAGAAACCATTAACCTAGTTATTTTTTTATGGGTTTACAAATCCTGAACTTCATATACAGAAAAACATACAAAAATGTGAAGACTCTGTGTGTGCTTGTGTGTGTGTGTAATTTAGGGTAAATCTGCAGAACAAATCAGCTCCCCAATCCACAACTGATGCACATTTTTGCTTCGTGACCTGGGTTGCAATTTCCTCAATGTAACAACACTCTTCCCACCTCCTCCATGGGCACCCTGTTTCCAGCTCTCCTTCTTTTCAGGCACTTGCTTTCAGAACTTGTTTTGGAAGAAGGCTGCCCCTTTTGGTCTCATATAATCGATTGCTCTGAGTGGGTACCACTTATCACTTGACCTCGGCCTGTCTGCTGTTGGGGTAAAGTGAACCCAAAAAGAGGGGTTCAGTTGCATATTTGAAGAGTGTCAAAGGACTACCATCGTGGGAGTTCCACCAGACTCTCTCACCATCGCATCTGTTTTATGATGCTGAATTGGGTTCCCTTCTGTCCAGGACCATCTGTGGTCCAGGTCAGAGCAATTGGTAGTGAGTGCTTTTATTTCATTTGTTGACTAATAAGGAGCAACAATAGGGTGTTACATCCAATTCCAAGAACAAGGCAAAGCCCCATAGGTAAAAATATACAAAATCAGGAATGTTGAACTTACAGAGGGCCAGTCCAGTTCAATATCCACAGGGAAAATGTCAATTGAATTCTACTGGACACAGCTTATTTGCTGTGCAATGCGTGACCATCATTTGCATGACAATCCATTCCCTGCACCTTACAGAAGGAAAAACCAAAGGCCAGGAAATGAAAACATGATCCAGAAGGCTCTCTTTGATGGGATACCCAGTAATCTTCTTTGTTGATGACAGCAGCTGTGCTATTTTTTCCTTTTTACAAAATATAAGGGTTAAGTAAATCCAAGACTTTTACAATAATGATATTAGAGAGTAGAACAGGGTCTAGTAAATTTTTTTCCTAAAGAAATAGATAGTAAATATTTTATACTCTGTGAACCATAAGGGTGGTTGCAACCATTTTCTTTGTAGCAAGAAAATAGCCATAAGCAATACATAAACCAACAGTGTCGCTGTGCTCCAGTAAAACTTTATTTCCAGAAATAGGTGGCCAGCCTTCTCTGGAACAAGAGAAACCGTGGTATAGAAGCAAACTTTGGGCAAAAGTTTTTGCCAAGCAGGACATGGTCAATAACTTTAATGTGTAATTACTACCTACCTCCTGCAGCAGCCAGAACCTATTTTAGCTACCCGAAGTGTTTCTGAATGGGCTCGAACCACCATCCTTTCCATTAGTACTCAACCTATGTCCCACCCAGGAAAACGATGAGGCACTGTACTCCCTTATAGCATTAGACTTGGAGAACCATGGGGTGCATCTCCCCTGCCCTATAGGCTTTGCTGTGAGTCAGGATTAATCCCATGGCCATGAGCTTGGTTTGCATCATACCAACCAGGGAGTCCTGAGCAGTGAGGCACCCCAACCCCCAAAGCAAACCCATGCCATCAAGCGGGTCCCGACTCAGGGAGAGTAGGGCAGAGGGTGCCCAAAGTTGGGTATCTTGATGGTTACATCCTTCTCCCATGGACAGCTGGCGGGTGTGAATCGCTTCCAGTTAGTGGTACAGTATTTCACCCACGATGCCACCCGAGCTCCCTTTAGGTGGTGACTAGCATGCGTCTAATTCTCCATCCATCATTGATAGGTTAAAACAAAGCCTCACCAGGAACACTGGCCCATAACCAAACCAAGCTCACTGCCATCAAGTCAATGCCAACTCACAGTGACCCTGTAGGATGCCCTGGTGAGTTTCTGAGACAGACTCTTCTTGGGAGTTGAAAATCCCGTCTTTCTTCCACAATGACACTGCCCACAGGCCTGTAGACTGGAAAAGCCTGGAACGGAAACGATGGCAGCTCACCCTGGCTGGGCCCCATGCGTTCCCAGCTGAGAGTCTGCACACCTGATCCCATTTACCTGTGGGCAGAGGGTGGTGCCCTCAGCCCTTCAAGGTGAGCGTGAAGTTTTTCCTCCCCTCCAGGGTCCTCAGCTCTTAAGCACTTAAGCTCTTAAGGGCAAAAAGCAAACCCCACGATTCCAGATGTTCTCTATTCCTTCAGTTCCCTCGCATCTCTCTGCAAACTCCTGGGGTGCAAAAGAAATCCCTCGGAAAAAAAAATCCCTCGGCCTTCTAGTCCCGGGGACGAACATCCATTCCAAAATGGCACCAGGCAGGCGTTTGCTGCAGCAGTTCTGGAGGCAAAAGGAAATGATCCACAGGGAGGCAGGGCGGGCTTGTGTTTTTCTCTGCCTTCCCTGGTACACCCCATCAAAGTGTTCTTGCATCCCTGTTTCCAGTGGTGACACGTGTTAGAACTCCCCCTCTGGGGAGGGTTTCTGGGTCTGCAGACTAAGGTCTGGCCGCCATCTTGTTCACTCTCGCATGTACTTGCCACTTGCTTTGCTCTGTGTGTGTTTTGTGCTGAGGTTCGTTCTTTCAGCCAGCTCGTGTTAGACGACACAGGCTTTTCCTGCTGGGACTGCATGCTTCCTTGGCCTTATCTCGATGAACTCTCTTATCTCCCAAGGAAAAAGAGATAGAGGGATTTTCTCAGAACGTCCTTAAGAATGTTCCAGGGGTACCCTAATTCCTCCCTTATCTGAGGGAGGCTCCGTTGTGAGAATACAACATCTCGTATAATCAAGGGCGTGACGATCGCTTTATTCCCCGGCGAGTGCGATTCTTGTGTGGCGCAAGTGAGGATTTCCTGTCAAAAAATTGCCTTGGAGGGCGAAGCTTTTGGAAAGGCACGCACCCATTGAGGGATGTGGGTGCGCATTCATCTCAGACTGTGTACTCCTGCCTCCTGAGAGGGGGTGGTGGTGGTACACAGCACCCAGAAGGGGAAAGGAGAGAGCCGAGGAGGAGAGGAGGATAGAGGGAGTGGAGGAAGTCTGTTGTCATTGTGGTGTGGTGCCATCCCGCCCGCGCGCAGCCGCTGAAGGACCTCATTGTTCAACAGAAGGAAACACTGCCTAGGCCTGTGCCATCCCCGCCATTGTTAGGTTTGAGGGCAGTGTTCAGCCGCTGTGTCCGTCCGTCTTCCCCAGGGCCTTTCCCCTGCTCGCTGCCCCTCAAATGGACCAATAGTGATGTTCTTCTCCAGGGACTGGTCTCTGACAGCATGGCCAAAGTACTTGACATGAAGTCCTTCCATTTTTGCCTGTAAGGGCCATCTTGACTATACTTTTACCAAGACAGAGTTGTTCTCTTGGCAGTCTGTGGAACGTTCAGTGTTCTTCCTGGTCAGTACCACAAATCAAATGCATCCACTCCGCCTGTTCCTTCCTGATTCTGTGTCTGTCATGTGCATATGAGGCTAGTGAAAAACCCGTGGCTTGGGCCGGGTGCACCTTAATCCTCAAAGTAACTTCGGTGCCTTTCGACACTTTAAAGCAGTCTTATGCAGCAGATTTACCCAATGCGATGAGTTCTTTGATCTGCTGACTGCTGCTTCCATGTGCAATTTAGAGAGGTTTCAAGAGAGAGCAGGGAGAGAGAAGAAAACCCTGGAGAAGCAGCTACCTTTAATCCCCTAAAAACACTTTCTCAGCAAGAATAATAGTGCCCCCCTCACCTGCAGTTCTCGATGAAGCCGCAGAACTTTCTCCTGTGCTGGGGAGTCAACTCCAGAGAGGAAACTGTGGATGCCAGGGGGTGGCATCGAGATGGCTGTGTGTGAAATATCTGTGCAACGCTTCCACAGACATTTATTCTTCATAAGAACATCCCCGTCCCCGTTCATAAGAACGTCTATAATGACAAAAAATATTTTTGTTAGCTCAGCTTACTTAGATCAGTGCACTTACTAGACTGAAGACTCGCTCTGTGACATTCAGGTGACGGTGCACAGACTGCTACTGTAAAAGAGAAACTCCAGATGTTATCACCATGGAAATGGAGATGAACCCCTTGTGTCAATGCTCTCAGCTACCCATTGAGTGTGTTAGGGACGGGGGGCGGGGGGGTGAATCTATCAAGTGACACCCGGAAGAAAGGTCTGGAGATCTACTTCTGGAAAATTCAGGCCTGAGAAGCTAATGGAGCCCATTTCTACTCTGATACACACATCAAGTTGTCATGAGCTGACTTACCTGTACTCACTGGTGTGGCTTAGCCAAGTCCAGAAAAGGCAGGACACCTAAAGGCGTGAGAGCGCTGCACTGGTATCCGCTCAGAGCTTTGTCCGGCTTGCAAGGAATTTGGGTTTTATCCTAAGAGGTCATTGAAGATGAGAGCATCTCACATGAGTGGGAGACAGGAGAACTGTGTTCTCTCCCCTCCACACATGAGGGAAGCAATGTCTACTTCTCCCTTGGTTTCTCCGTGCTCATCACCACCTGTCAGAGTTGGGCATGGTTGTGAAATTCTTTCCATCATCCTGGGGCCACACCAACTGTCACATTGTCCTGCTGTGGCAGCTGGGTGCTGCTGGGAAGCTGGGAACTCTGCCACCAGATTTTCAAATACCCCCACCCACGGCGGGCAGGTATCAAGTGGAGCTTCCAGATGAAGGCAGACTGGGAAGAAAGGCCTGGTGAATCACTTCCAAACATGAGTCGATGAAAACCTCATGGCTCACAATGCAATGCTCCTTGTCTGGTTCACTTCCCTTGTCTGGTTCACTTCCCTTGGCTCAGAAGCTGGAGGAGGGTCTTCTCCCTCGTGCCTGGTGAAGGAGAGGACCAACAGGGCAGCAAAGACCGTCCGTGAGATGAATTATAAAATATTTTCAACATGCCCTCAAGCAGGCTGGCAAGGCTGAAGATGAAGAGGACCTGACACTGCTTTGTCCTGTTGTACGCAGGGCTGTCCTGAGTTGGAGATGATTTGATGGCCACCATCAACTAACCTAGTGGTTGTCAATGAATCCATCATCTATATCTCTACATACTTATCTCCCTGTCATCTGTCTGTCTGCCTACCTTCCATCTCTCTGCCTGTATAACCTACTTGGTCTCTATGTCTGGTTTTGTTTTGTTTTTGTTTGAAATGAACTTGTTTGTCACTAGAGATTTCAACTCCACTTCAGTTTTACTTTGCCTCCTCCCCTCTCTCCCTCTCAGTCACTCAGACCAATAGTGAGGCTTGAGGGATAAGAAATCTGGATGGATTTTCTTTTTCCAGAAACATACTGTATACATTTACACAGCCCATTTCAAGAGATGAAATCTACAATGTTAATATATGTGTTTCTCTTTCTTCCCCGACCCCACCCTTCCACCATCCCTCCTCAATAAGCTATCCCTCTCCTCTCCCTGTTCCCACCCCCATCCCTGGCCTTCCTCTGGTCATCAAGTATATAAACCATCTTTCTTTTTCTTTGTTTTTCCTTATAGTAAAGGTGTTATAAATATTAATCTACTTAAGATTGACTAAGTTTGGTAAGGCTAATATTCTTTAGCTTTGTCCCTATCTTGCGGTGTTTAAGAGTGCTGTCATTGTTTTTTATTGGTACATAAGATTCCATTCTATGGATTTACCAGAGTTTGTTTATCCATTCCTCAATAATAGTGGTTATTGGTTGTTTTCATGTTTTTACTGTTACGAAAATTGCTACAATAAACATAAGTGCCCATATGTCTGTTTGTATTGTATTCTTATCTATGTCTGTCTATCTGTCTATCTAGCTATCAATCTATCTGACCTACCAGTCTGCTTCTCATTTATCCGCCTATCTGCCTGCCTTCGTACCTATACACCTAGCTACGTGACAGACTACCTACCCCACTTAGCACCTGTCTTTATCTATCTATCTATCTATCTATCTATCTATCTATCTATCTACCTATCTATCTATCTATCATCTGCCTGTATACTGACCAACCTACCTACTTACCTGTCTCTCATCTGTCTAGGGTTGCCATCAACAACTGGCTGGTGCTATAATGATTCTGATTCACAGTGACACTAATAGAACAATGGAGAATGGATCCAGGAGGATTTCCTAGACTGCCACATCTTTCTCCTGTAAAGCAACTGGTAGATCCATCCCCCCAACCTTTCAGTTAGTGGCCTAACATAACCACTGGACCAGCAATGTTTCTAATTAGAAAGATGGACCATCCCTAAGTATGTAAGAATCTCTGGGTGATAGGACTCCAGGATCAGCATATTTTCAAAGCATGCCTGGTGGATGCTTCTTATCAGAGAAGGGTGAGTGAGGACTCTAAACTGAACTGCTGTGATTTCATTTTGTCTCAAATTCAGATTCCCTGGGGAACAGGATCCTTTTGTCTTAGTGGACCACAGCCGTGACTCTTAAGGTGGAGTTTTTAAAGCTCGCCACATCACAGACTTCATCCTTACTAGTTTGGCAGACCATCAGTCAGAAGGGACCATGTCAGCTTTTGCAAGGCTGGTGGGCTTGCACCTACACGGCACCTACATCAGAACCTGTGCTGAAACCACTAGTTGTCCTTGAGTTGGCTTTGACTCATGTAGACCCTGTGAGTGCCAGAATCCAACTAAGCACCCTAAAGTCTTCAGTGGAAGACTTCTTGACAGCAGGTCACTATGCCTGTCTTCCAACCACTTCTGGGAGGCTTCGATCTTAAAAACCTCTGGTATCCAAGTGTTTAACCATTTGTACTACCAGGAATCCCTTGTGTCCTTCAGAAGCTCCTTCAAGGTAGAAGGCCCCAGAACGGAGCTAGGGACCTGGCCTAGCCCTTACTGCCGCATAGGGTTACGCTGGTTACAGGTGGCCTTTATGCACTTGAAAGATGGGTAGTTCAACTTCGGATGTACCATAACTACAAAATAGCTCCTAACTTTCAAGCTGTGCCCCCTCTCCTCCAAAGATAATGTAAAATATCTCATGGATCATATTTTTAATTGAGTACACATTAAAATTACAGGAGACTCAAGGTCAGCTGCTTGAAACTACCACCATTCCTCAGGAAATAGATGAAATTTCCTACTCCCATAAAGACTCACTGTCCAGGAAATTCATAGGCACTACTCTGCCCTGTCCTATGGGGTTGATATGGGTTGGCATTAACTTGACGGCAGTGAGTTTCAAGGATAGATAATATGTATTATCAGGATTCATTTTGCCTACTTATGTTTCCATTTTCTTCCTCAAAAAGTATGCTTACTCTAAAACTTTACATTGTAGATACAATTTGGTGTTCTACTTCTACTGGACAGTGCTAGTCTAATCTGTTTCATAGATAAAGAATATTTTAAAAACCATAAAGTTAAGTGCTAAGAATAGGATCTAATTTACATATCCCACACACTCATTCTCTCTCCCTCTCTCCATCTCTGTCTCTCTTTCTCACATACACTCACAAGTGTCCACAATCGGCACTCAAAATCGATAGCTCCTGAGTTGGTGACATTGTTCATGCAATGGCTTCCATGCTGACATCAAGGACACCCCAAGTATATGTCCTAGAGAAATGGCATATGATCAGCAGGAGACATGATGCTTGTGACTTACAATAACAGAGGGTATCTCTCAAGACGAGATGGATGGTCAGAGAAACTAGGTTGCTTATGTAAACCAAATCCCCCAGCCCGGCCCCAGAAGTTAGAATGAGATGCTCAGCTTTTAAGTAAACAGGAAGCTTGAAACAGTAGCTGCACCATTGCCCTGAGAGCCCCAGGCATTAGTGAAACTCAGAATATTCCTTCCTTCTTTGCCCCCAAGTCGTGCTTGTTTTCCTTTGAAGAATAATTAAGATTTAATGGCATATTTTCACAGTTTTTTGTCCGCCTGCTTTCTGACTGCCTACTGTGCAGAATGCTTGTGTTTGATCCCGGTCATTACAGGAACTGTACAGTAATTGCCTATCTGGTGGCTCGTTAATGGGGGTCCCCAGAGAGCAGAGACACTGCTCTTTTGAAGTTCATCTTGTTTACTGTTGGCCCTTCTGGTTTAATCTATATCATCAGAGAGCCTTGCTCAATTATTGGCAGCTCAGTCTCCTCTGATTGGGATGCAGATACTGGGTAAACAAGGCTTCTTCCTTCTTCCCTCCCTTCCTCTTCTCTCTTCTACTGGTCTTCCTCTGCCCCATCATCCCTCTTCTCTCTCCTCATCCTATCCCCACTCTTCTCCTACTATCCTGTTTTCCACTGCCTTCTCTGGCACTCTTTCACTTTTTGTGTATCTTTGCCTTTCCCAAATGGACTCACCTTGGTCAAACATAGCATGAGCGGTCTTTGTGTCATCTACAAGACACTAAAGAAGCACTTCTTTGGTCCTGTCCAACAAGTCACAGGTTGGGATGGTTCTACTGTTCTTTTGAAAACTAGATGCTAGGTCAGAAAGAAGTTCATCCATCAGACACCTCAGGATCCCTAGAATGACTCCAGCCAGTTGATTTGTCAGGCAGTTGCCTGTCAGCCACTCTGCTCAGAGTCATTCCTGGCATTCATATCTGAGCACTTCTCTTTTGACCAAAAGCATTCAACAACCTCCAGTGCCTAGTACATTTGGAGATGGGCAACCTAAGATGGACAGAGATCAAAAGTGAATCAAGGGGTGGGTCGCTGCCCTTGAAATTTTAGCTATAAGAAACTATCTTTAACTCTAGCCCTCACTACCCCATGAGAGGGAAGATTGGCTCTATAATGAATTTGATTTCAGCAGTTCTAAAATAATCTGAAAGTATAGAACTACATGTCATCTGAAGAGGCCCACCATGCCAAGGGAGGCATGTTTCATAACCCAGTCCCCTTAGAATCAGAAAACTCCCTCCAGCAAGAAGCTGCAGATTCAGTCGGTCACACTCATCTCAATAAGGGTTCATTGCCACCAGCAGTGGAACATTCCTCCGTCAGTTGGGCTGTGCAGTAAAGGCAGTAGATACCTCTCCATCTTGTGAATTGTCACAGCAGAGACAGAGAATACTACTGCTCTTCTGATTACCTTTATTCTCACTGGCAGAAGAAGAGACCAAAGGGAAGGTGGCAAAATCTAGACGTCTTGTCATGGCTGGCGCTGAGACGCACATCTGCCTGAAACATGATGAGAGAATTCTGTTGTTAGTCTGGCTTCTTTGATTTGTAGCATTGAGGGGTCACTCAATTCATATGATGCCAGGCAGTGGACAAAATGTGACCTGGTGAATTGACACCGCCATCTTTTCAGGTGGGTGGAACACATACCGAAGCAGAGGGCAGAGAAGCTGCAGAGTGAAATGAGTTGCCTGCGGTGAGATCGCTGCTGCTCAGAGTGAGAGTTGGAGCCAACTTCTGGCTGGGTCCTAAGCACCTGCTCGCTAAGCTGAGGTGAACGTGTGTCCTTAGGTGAACTCATTTGAAACACGTGGGCAGCATCCCTCGGGATTACTCCCACCACCAAGAACCCCAAGTCCGATTTAGAAAACCTTATTAGTCTAATCAGACTTCAGGTCTATCAGCCTAATTGGCAGCCACCTAGGTCTACAGCGTACACTCTAATTACTTGACACTGGGTTCCTCATTATTGGCTTTGGGTGGGGGACAGGGGGCGGAAGATGCAAAAAAAAAAAAAAGAGTGTGAAGAAAGAAAGAAACCGGCGTGCGTGGAGGGCAATGTGGGGTGGTGGGGAAGACTGAGACCTTATGACCTGCAGACTCAAAAGCAGTTGCCCACAGTCACCGGGCACCTGCCATCTGGGAGACGCCGTCATGGGGGCAGAAGAGCCGAGGGAAGCTAATTACCAACTTGTATTACAGTCATTAAAAAAAGAAAGAAAGAAAACTGCTAGGAACAATGGCTGAGAGCAAAGGAGGGCAAGTTGCCTTGCTCATTTTTCCAGTGGCGCCAGGGCTCCGGGAGGAGGTCACCTTCTTGGGAAAGCAGGGATCGGAATCAGAGCTGTAAGGGAGAGCAGAAAGCACAAACAACGCCCGCCACAGCACTCTGAGAATGACAGGGCGGCATGAGCCCAGCGATGTACACTTGTAGTCCACCTTATTCCACCTCAGTCTGGGATCATAGCGTGTCATTGGTGCTTTCTTTTCTATCCCCAAAAGTAACGCAGCTAGTCTGGTGATTTTTTTTTAAGATAACAAAACGCAATCCAAACCAGTTTCCCTTGACTTGATTTCAACCCTAGGTGAACCCCACTTGTGTCTGGGAAGAGCTTTGCTCTGTAGAGTTTCCATGACTGATTTTGGGGTTGGGGAGATGGGGAGCAGTGGAAATGGATCACCAGGCCTTCCAAGACCCCTGGATGCATTTGAACTGCTGACCTTTTGGCAGTTCCCACGGATTTCCTCCTTAAGATGGATGTCGAGGCATCAAATGGATGGTCCCACCCTTGCGCACATCTGATCAACATCGGGCACATTTCACTCACAGGCTTACCAGTGAGCCCGTGTGACAGAGTAGAACTGCCTAGAGCATTGTCTGGGTTGTGGTCGATATGGAAGCAGGTCTCCAGAACCTTCTCCGGTGGAAAACCTGGGTGGATTTGAGTTCCTCCGACCTTTTAGCTTAGTGCTTAATCACGACTCCTTTTTGTCATTTGTTTACTACCGGTCAGAATCAAGTCAATGGATGGCACTGAGGTTTCATAGGGTTGTTAGGTTGATTAGTTTTGTTCAGAACCTAAACCCCAAACCAAACCCACCGTCACCAAGTCAGTTCTGACACGTTGTGAATTTGTAGGACTGGACAGAAGGGCCCCATCAGGCTTCTGAGGCTGTCACCTTAATGGAAGGAGACTGCCACCTCTTTCTCCTGCTGCACTATTGCTGGTTTTGAACCAGTGATCTATTGGTTAGCAGCAGGCTCTTTTATGTCTGTGGCACGAGAACTTCTGCTCTGTTCCCTAGTCTCATTTTATTATTAAGTATTGCTTGCTGAGTTACTAAGTATTATGCATTAAATGTCAAGCATTCAGTTATTAAATATTATGTTTTAAGTATTTAGTTATGAAGTATTACTTGTTTAGCTACAAAGTATTTTACATTAAGTACCAGTGTTCCCATTACCAGTTGTTGTCTAGTGGATTCTGACTCCTGGCAGCCAGGAAGTGTCAGAGTAGAACTGGACTCAGGAAGGTCTTCATTGGCTGATTATTTCAGAAGTGGATCACCAGGCTTTTCTCCCAAGGCACCTCTGGGTAGACAGAAGCCTAAGGTTAGGCTAGTAGCTGAGAGCATTAGCCACGCCTACCACCCAGGGGTGTTACTACAGCCCTAAGCTATTGGGGTCTCAATAGCTGTCCTCCCAGATGTCGGGTGCATCTAGACATGTTAGAGAAATGGAACATGTATGTGTCAAGGGAGGATTTCTCCAGGAGGTCTTATCAGTCTGGTTCCCAGTTCATTGTAATCACTCTTCTTGCTCATGGAACTAGGAGTACTCAAATTGTGGTTTCCTTGCCCACATTCAAAAGAGGTCTGAGCCAGTTCACATCTTCCCGACTGGGGAGGATGTGACAGACAAGACGATGCCCTTACTCCAAGAAATTACCAGCATTGGAAAACAATTGTGTCCTTTCACATTCAGCTAACCAGCCCCAAGTCCAATAGAATCACATATTGATCATTATCACAATGCATTGCCCCACTTTACAAACCATTTCACAGGTGAAAAACAAATCCTTTGAACAGGAAGAGAACATGAGTGAAAGGAAAACCAATTCCAGGGAGAAAACCACTTAATTGTGTACAATCATCCATTGCTCTGGATCAGGCTTCTCAAGGAATTTTCTCAAAAAGCACCAGCTATGCACTCCAGTCAACTTTATAACCACATGCACCCCTGGGACTCTACCCCAACCAAATTACTCCAGTACATTTCAGCTCACGGCTGGCTTGATCAACCAGTTTGTAGGTGTTAATTGTTCCTAGCCAGCCATTTTTGAGGAAAATCAATATTGGTAGATGGCCTAATCTCTCCATTTGTCTGCCTTTATTCTAGAGAGAGAGAGAGAGAGAGAGAGAGAGAAATGTACTAATTTTGGGACATTGACAAGCTTCAGGATACCCATAGTAAATTAGACATAGTAAATTGGACGGGGATTCTTCTTTGACATTTTCTTCAAGTAGTCAATTGCTGATGATCTTTTAACAAGTTCAGTGTTATACAGCTCACTTTCCTAGGATTCCTTGTCTCAACACCTGATCCACAGAAGGAGAACTCGTGGAGCAGAGGTTACATGTTGGACTATGATCTAAAAGGTCAGTAGTTTGTAACCACCAGATGTTCCTCTGGAGAAAGAGGCAGGGCTTTTTATTCCCATAAAGAGCTACAGTTTTGGAAACTCACAGAGGCAGATCTATCCTTTCCTAGAGTGTGCAGATGAGCAGGCATTTACTTGATGCACTGAGGTTATTATTATTATTACTATTAATTTTAGGAGTGTAAGATCATGGAAAACTGCACTGAAAGGAAAAAGTCAGGTGAGTTGCATCAAGAATGTGTTTTGCCCCATGATGACCATGTACTTGTTCATCCTCTCAATCTCAAGCACATGGTTTATGATAGACGCCTGGTACTGAGTGCAATGGGAAGTTGTTGATGGGGTCAGTGCATTGAGTGAGGATAGGTGGGTTCTAGTCTGTTGGTCACTATATGAAGAAGACGATGACACCTGGATTGAAGAGTCACTCATCAACATCCTGTGGCATGCAGATGGGCCAGATTTGCCTGCTGAGTGGAAAGAGGACCAGACATACTCATTTACTGATGAAGAGTAAAGACTACCACCTTCAGTATGCTTTACACTTCAACATAAAGAAAGCAAATGTCCTCACACTGGATCCATAATCAACAGTGTGATGAACAAAGGGACTTCACCGTCATCAGGGATTTCCCATCCCTTGGATTCACCACCAATGCCCACGTGATGTAGGTAAGGCATCACGTGATGTATTCATTCGGGGGGATGTGCTGCACCAGATTTCTTTAAAGTGTTGAAGGGCAATGATGTCACACTGTGGACTAAAGTGGGCATGGTCCAAGCTTCAGTGCTTTCAATGGCTTTGCGTGCATGTGAGGGTTGAAAGACTGAGGAGAACTGATGCCTTCAAAATATGGTGTTGGTGAAGAATTTTGAATACACCTGCCAGAGAAAAATTGTGGCACAGAAGAATGCATACTCAGCTGCTAACCATAAGGCCAGTGGTTCTACGTCACCAGCTCCTGGATTGAAAAAAGAAAAATGAGACTTTCGCCTCGCATAAAGATTTGCAGTCTGAAACCCATGGGGGGATTCTACTCTGCTCTGTAGAGCCACGGAGTCAGAATTGCCTCGATTGGAATGTGTTTATTTGTTGAGACAGAAGAATGAGCAAATTGGTGCTGAAAGAAGTGCAGCTAGAATTCTCCTCAGAAGCAAAGATGGGAAGACTTTGTTGCATGTACTTTGCACATTCTACCAGGTGGGGTCAATCCCTGAAAAAAAAAAAAGCCTCCTGTTTGGAAAAGTAGAGAATCCGCCAAGAAAAGAAAGACCACTGAGAAGTGTCTTGAAGGTTGGCTGCAACAATGGCTGAAGCTGAGCAATCAGGAGGAGGAGGGCACAAGACTAGGCAGGGTATCCTTCTCTGGTAGCGGGGGTCTCCCTGCATCAAATGAGACTCAATGATGGTCATCAGCACCAGCAGCTGCTGGTGGATGCCCACACGGTGCAGAGTTCACATGTCAACCTAGAGGAAAGTCGAGGAGCATGATAAGAAAAAAGAGCCAAGGAGCCACTGGGGGAAGGCGTGGAAGAGATTAGAGAATTTGGACCAACCTGATACACATTGCTTAACCTGGAGCTCTTCATACAATGTAGTTTTTTTGGAAGCACCCAGGAATATGAAGTCCCTTGAGAAGATAGTGAGAGCTCCTCCTAGGTCGGTACCAGGGTCCAGTCAGCAATAAGATCAACTTCATCCCATCCGGTATCCTCTGCATTGAGATGAGTCTAGCCTCCGTGATCACTATGCATCACTTGAAGGAATGAATGGATCCCCATTCTGAATCCTCCCTGGTGTGCCCCCTTCCCACCATGCTTAGCGCCGCGCCCTCCATGCGAGAAACACTTGGCAAATTGAAAGGTGATAAAACCCGACAATGGAGCAGATTCCCACAGTGCTGAGGAATTGGAAACCACATCGTATCGCTGCATAATGGCCCTGCTTCTATTTCCCACCTCACAGAGAATGCAGCCTCAAAGAGATTGAGTTATTCCAGACAAAGACTTCGCAGGAGGGGGAGGGGAGAGGGAAAAAGTTGTTTAGATTTTCTACTTTTCTTTTTTTCATCTCCAACACAATAATGCACATTTTCATCAGAAGCCAAATGATAGTGCTTACCGTATTTAATATCTGAATTCAATTATGTTTTTGAAGGCTTATTATCACAGCAAAAGGGGGAAAGCATGTTTTAGAGAATTTCCAAAGGCATCAGAGTACAATTACTGCGGGGGCGGGGTGGAAGGGAGACAGTGTAAGAGAAACTATGTGTCCTGATAAAAGAGAGGCAGTGAAAGTAACCAGCATATATGGGCCGGTAAGTACTTGAATGCACATGCGCAAGTGCACACACACACACACACACCAGACACACAAAGTCAGAGACACAAGGCGCATTGTCAAGAAAAGGAATGAAAGATCAAGAGTTTTCAGCATAGAAACTGTAAGGTTTTCCATGGCGGGTTTTTCAGAAGTAGAGCGCCAGCTCTTCGGAACACCTCTGAGTAAGTGTAGGCTTCCAAACTGTGTTGAGTTTCAATACAAGTAAAAACAGTGACATTTCTCTTTCTCTCTCTCTCTCTCTCTCTTTCTCTCTCTCTCTGTATGGGGATGGGGCGGGGGGGTTCACACAGTTGTAGAAATGGGTCAGTCCAATCCAATTCAAGTCAGCTGGTCATATGTAAGCCGAAGCTCCTCTGAATTGTGTAGCTGGGGAAGCTGATGAAGAGAAAACAGGATGATAAAGCAGTGGGCAATGGGTGGGAGTGGGGCCATGTTAGCCCAGGTAGACTAGAGAAACTAATTAATAGACACTTATATGGGTATAAGAAAGAGCTTTATATCCAAGAGTAGTTGGATATTGAGAAAACATCCCAACCCAGTCCAGATTAAGTCCATAAGTCTGATATCAGCCCATATGCCTGATACTAATCTATAAATTCCTCTTCAGAATCATGCAACACACACACACAATGATGCTGAATGCAGGACAATCACAGGCTAGTGGGGGAAAAGTCTTATGGAACCAGAGGTGGTATTAGCATTTTAGCACTGGTGTGGGTCTCCATGTGACTTCTCCAGCTCCAAGGCTCTGGCTGCCATCAGCCTGTCTCCATGTGGCTTGTCAACAAGAATGTTTAGCAGGGCAACAGGAAAAGTGGGTGAAGGGAGTTATCAGTCAGTGTAAGACATGAAAAAATAATAGTAATTTATAAATTACCAAGGATTCGTGATAATTATACATTATTGAGGGTAGGAGAGGGAGATGGGGAAAATGAGCTGAGATCAAGGGTTCAACTAGAAGGAAAATATTTTGAAAATGATGATGGCAATAAATGTGCTTGACACATGGATGTATGGATATATTGTGATAAGAGCTGTATGAGCCTCCCATAAAATGATTTTTTTTTAAAGGAGTGTCCTCAGGGACTGAGTATATCTCCTACCTTCAACAACCCATTTTTCTCCATACACTCTCCAAATGAATTCATCAAGCTGTCACCTGATCGATAAGCCAAAGTCCACTCCTTCATTCCTAAGTTTCAAACTGACAATAGATTATGTAACTACCAGAGGGGCACAGGCTGGTGGGTACAGAGGTAAATGAATTGAAATTCAGCTGTGTAAATCCAAGGCAGACAGTTGGCTAACTGGCTCCTGGGATCTACAAGCCACACACAGGGTCAATGAACTAGATGCAGGAACCAGAGCCAGCAGAAGGCCCAGGGCCAAGAGAGAGCGAGCTCTGCTCTGGTCAGGGTCTCTCTCTTATAGCAAGCACCACACCCCCAAGGAGGTGTCATCAGGCTGATTGATGGGTTGGGCTCCACTTCTATCAGGAGTTGACATGAATGGTACGCATCTCTTAACAACCTTTCTCTTAGTAGGTGCCTCCCCTCCCCTCCCCCAACACACACACACACACACACACACACACACACACGGACTTCATCCCAACAGTCACCAATTCTGAACATCCCCCATAGCCCCGGCTCTATCATGCCTCCAGCAAAGTGATCTCCTCCAACCTACGCCCCGTGATTCAGCTGAGCAACGTACCAAAGAGAAAATGCCATCTTGGTGCCCTTCTACTCTGCAGCCCTGCAATAATAGGCCCTCCCATTGCCCATGGGACAAAGCACAAAGCTCTTTAAAGTGGTTTGTGGGACATTACTTTGAAACTATGTCAATATTCTGCTGCTCATCCATCTTTCACCACTACTACTAGAATCCCTTGCTGATTTCCTAAGTCCATTCATTCTTTGGATATTAGTATTTGACTGTTTCAGGTAAGGAGGAGCTGTCCATTTTCCTGAACTAATTCTTCTTCAAAGCTCGAACTCATTACAATCAAGTCAATGTGGATTCACAAGAACCATCTAGGATGGAGTAGAATTGCCCCTATGAGTTTCTGAGACAGGGGCTGTTTATATACTAATGAATTCAAGCATACACACATGCGTACACCAGTGTGACACACACACATAGGTGCACAAAAGAGGGCTTCCAAAAATTCGTGGGAGAATTTCATACTATTTTCATTCCATTTCTCCCTACAGACAGACCCAGCAAATCGGAGAAATGCCATTGACTCAGAAAGAGCAGCAGCAGTTTTCTAACCAGCTGCAGGCCCACAAGTACATGTGGTTCTTGCCCGTCCAGTGGGTCAGGCAAAAAGACCTGGAAACCTGCTTCTGTCCTGCTGAGAGCCCCGAAAACCCTGACAAACAGTTCTACTCCTTGGCACATGGGGTCGCCATGAGCTGAAAATCTATTGGATGGCTCTTAACATGCAAAAAATATGCCCATAAATGATATTTTAAAAAGTCAACCACATACACTGCCTTTGAGTCAATTCTGACTTACGGTGATCCTACAGGACAGAGGAGAACTGCTCCTGTGGATTTCCAAGACTTTAGATCTTTACTGGAGTGGGCAGTCTGATGTTTCTCTCCTGAAGTGGTTGGTGGAGTTGACCCAATGACTTTGTGGTTAGCAAATCAATGCATACATCAGCCATTATGCTTCCAGAACCCCTAATGAAAAAAATTAGAAAGTACAAAGTATACTGCACACTCAGAGAAGGGTCCCAGTAAAGGTGGGTACACACCTGTCCCTTCACCTTGGCCCTCTCCTGCAGTGACTCTCATTCAGCACTCTGAATGAGTGCCTTTTTCTCCCCCTGAGTCTATATGCTGGTCCTTCAAGGGAAGCACAGGTATACTGGGATACTCTTGGACTACTCACCAGAAGGTCAGCAGTTCAAATCCACCAGCCACTATCCCAGAGAAAGATGGGGCTTTCTCTTCCTGTAAAGACTTTGGTTTGATTTGGAGCCACAGACTAGGAAGAGGGTACAGTGGCTTACTTTCAAAGTCAGCCAATGAAAGCCCTTGAGAACACAGAGGCCCCACCCCACTGTTCCTGATTTATCATAAGTTGGAAGTCAATTCAACAGTGGTACCTACCACCACCAGCAAAGAGAACGCTTTGTCCATCCTGTGAAAGCACCATGCACCCTGCTTTGTTAGCTGCCTGTTGTAGTCTTCTCTCTCCTGCCTGCCTCCCCCCCGCCCCCCCCCCACCGCCCCTGCAATCCACCAGGCCTTCTCTGCAATCACACGAGATGAGAGAACAAGCTATCACTTTTATAGCAGTAATCAAATGTGTCCTTTACATCAAGTCATGCTTGCAATCTAGTATCAAGTTATCCCTGGGTGCATTTCTGGGGATGAAAATACAACCTTTAAAGACTCATCACCATATTAAAAGTACAATGCATTTTTGCTATAAAATGATGGTTGTGTTTCGTGAGAAACTATACATACACAGCCACAGTTCCAGTTGTTGGGCTGCTAACCGCAAGGCTGATAGTTCAAACCTACTAGGTACCCCATGGGAGAAGCATGAGACTGTCTGCTCCCAGGAAGATGTCCAGTCTTGGAGACCCTGTAGAGAGGGTGGGTATGAATGGGAACTAGTTAGAGGGCGGTGAGTTGGGTTAGGTTTCTGCTTACTTGGAGTCCCGGGGTGGTGCACCTGCTTAAAGTGCTGGGCTGGAATTATTGGAGACACCTAGACATGCCTCAGAAGAAAGGTTTAGCTATCTACTTCTGAAAGAGCAAGGGGCCGAGAACCAGCTGTGTGGAGCACAGTTGCTCTGTGACACACATGAGGGCTCTGTGAGTCAGATTGGACTGCACGGCGGCGGGGACCGAGAGGCCGTGAACAGGGTTGTCTTTTCAGAGAGCGAGAATGCTTTGGCCATGCTGTGAAAGCACCAGGCACCCTGCTTTGCTAGCTGCCTGTTGTAGCTCATTGTTCCCTAGTCTTCACTGGCTCCTGGGTCGTTTACATCTCCCAGAACAAAACCTTTCCTGGCCTCCATGCCACCTTCATGACCTTTGGCATACTTGAGCTCAAGCATACACACATACATACACCAGTGTAGACACACACACACATATAGGTGCACACAAGAGGGCTTCCGAAAATTCATGGGAGAATTTCATACTCTTGAGCCCACCCACCTCATGGGGAACTTCATTCCTTGTCACCGCCTCTATCTCATCACACACAGCTGTTCTTACCTCGCAATGGTTCTTTCTTAAAGGGGGTGAGATTTTACCACCCTCATCTGTAAGCAGCAGTCAAGATAGCAAAGGGTGCGCTGCGTTAGGTCAATCTACTCACAAGACCTCTTTAGAGTGTAGAGAAGCAAGGGTGATACTTTGAGGACTAAAGTGTGCCTGCCCCTGAGCCATGGTACTTTCAATCACCATGGTACTTTCAATCACCTCATATGCATGTGAAAGTTGGACACCCTTCTCCAGGGGGAGGAACAGAAAACATGGGGGAAGGGAGAGAGTGGTCAGTGTGAGATAAGAAAACAATAACAATGTATAATCTATCAAGGGGTTTTGAGGGTGGATGGGGGGGGGGTGGTCAAAGGGGAAAAAAGAGGAACTGGTACCAAGGACTCAATAGAAAGTAAATGTCTAGAAAGGAATGAAGGCAACATATGTACAAATTTACCTGACACAAGCGCTGTATGGATTGAGACAAGAGTTGTAGGAGTCCCCAATAAAATGACCTTTTAACTAAGAGAGAAAAGAAGAAGAAGAAGAAGAAGAAGAAGAAGAAGAAGAAGAAGAAGAAAGTTGGACAAGGAATAAAGAAGATTAAAGGGAAATGGATGCATTTGAATTGTGGCATTAGAAAAGAATATCTAAAGTACCATGGACTGCTAAAAGGACAAACCACTCTGTCTGAGAAGTATGGCCAGACTGCTCCTTAGAGACTAGGATTATGGGGCTTTGTCTTACATCCTTTGGACATGTTGCCAGGAGGAACCGGTCCTCAGAAAAGAACATCATGCATGGGAACGCTGTAACAATCAGATTCAAGCATCAGAACCACTGTGAGAATGACACAGGGCCGCCAGTGTTTCATTCTGTTGTGATTAGGGTTGCTAAGAGATGGAAGCAGCTCAGTGGCCTCTAACAACAACATCTGTAAGAACCAAGCCCAGCTTGTATCTTCTAAGACTGATTTGTTCATTCTTCTGTGTGATTGTGTAATGTCCACAGGCAACTCCACTCACCAACCATAACGATTATCTTGCATCTATTTACTACACGTTGTGTCTATATCAATGGACACACCTCCATGGGTTCCTCTCTGCATGCCATGCCAACCACAGCATGTTCATCGGAACCCAGGTTGGAGCCAGGTCTCTTAGACACTTGTGTCCCAGGATGTCCCAGGAGTCTCACAGGAGACTTTGAGGAGTCTCATGATTACCTAACGGTCACCAACAGGCCACTTTCTTTCAAAACTGGAGCTGGGTTATGAAATATGGGGAGCAGGGGGTGGATTTGGGGTCCTCATCTTTTTCAGCTTTATCTATATAGAACACGAGGCATTCTGGAGGCAGAACGGGTTAACAGATGGGTTGTTAACCAAAAGGTCAGCAGTTTCAAACCACCAACCACTCCTCGGGGAGAAAGAGAAAGCATTTTGCGCCCATAAAAATTTACAGCCTCAGAAACCCGTAGGGCTGCCTTGATTCAGAACCAACTTGGTGGCAGCGAGTTGATTTTTATATACACATGATTCAACGTCTTCATCTCCTCTGCATTTAAAATGAAACAAAGACATCTGATTTTACTCTCATATTGATTCTTTGTACCACGAAGCCTTCCTTGAAAAAGGAGTTCCTTTTTCAAGCCAGGCACTCTGTGGTTTGAGGAATATTGAGCAGGAAAGAGGAATCTCCACACCCACCCACTACCACCTGGTTCACTCTTGAACACCCCTCATCATTCAAGAGCAAATTCTGATGCAACACAGTAATTTCCATAAGACGTGCCATCTGTGCTGCAGACGTGGAAAGTAGATGATGCTAAAATCATCTGGATTCTGAACAGCGATGTTGAGAAGTCGGAAAGGGCTCTGGAGGCCATACTGCTAACCCAATATGTCGATGCCTCAAGACCACCTTGGCTGCCTCTGGGCCAACCTAGCTCACCCATATTTATGTTCCCTTCTGCAATCAGGTTTGACACCCTCCCTCAAACTTCCGAGGAGTTAGATGCTTAGGAATCAGTCAGGTCTTGGGGGAGCTCTGCCTTTATGGAT
>PVJH01027494.1:0-28524 GCA_004026705.1 Nesogale talazaci | reverse complement strand
GTCACAGGGTAATAGTTTCAATTGTTCATCCAGCCCTCTTGGCTCCAGGGAGTCTGGAGCCCGTGAGAACTTGAAATTCTGTTCTGAATTTCCCCCTTGTTGATCAGGATTCTTCCCTAGAATCTTGGATCAAAATATAATGGAGACATCCCTTATCTCAGTTTTTCTGGTCTCATGGTTGGGGAGACAGTTGCTCACGGAGGCACTTCGCCACCCGTGTAAACTTTACATTTTGACTTCTTGTGGCTCCTAACAGGGAGAAGGAGAATCGGATTCTTCATCAGCCCAGGTCTCGTGCCACGAGGCAAAGATCAGACATGCCTCTGACCCTCCATCCTTTCTAGACCCTGTTCTTGGCACCAACCCTTCCTTCTGCAACACGCAGCTTTTCCGCTGGGTTTGACGCCCCATTGCAGGAGCCGCACCAACGGTGCTCACGACGGAGGCACTTTGCCTGGTGGCCCAGTAGACTGCATGGCTCTGCACAGTGGGGCTGCAGTCAGAAAGCACGAGCCGCTCCACCTGAGAAAGGTGAGGCTTTCTATTTCTGTAAAGATTTAGTCTGGGAAACCCACAGGGGCAGTTCGACCCTGCCCGATAGGGTCACAGTGAGTCACAATCGATGCTGCGGCAGTGAGTTTGGGGGATTGTTGTTTTTTTTATTAGAGAACTTAGCAAGTTACCATAAACTAGGATCAGAAAAAGTAAGCAAACAGTCATTGGACCTAGCACCACTTCTCAGCAGCCAAGTCTTCTCCAGTCTGTAGCCTCTCAACCGGGTAGTCCCTTGGCCCCAGCCTGTGTAGTCTGGGAGGCTGCTCTGTCGCACAGGCTCATCTGTCTCTGCTTTCCGCTTTCCTCTTCTAGTCTGCTTCAAGGTCTCCTTGCTGCAGACTCTGGTCTCAGCTTGCCCCATGGTCTCGCCGGGCCACAGCCTCAGCCACTTTGACTGACATCTCGAACATCAGGACTTCACCTGTTGCGCTTCCTCCCTGATGGTCACGGGCTTTCTCTCTGTTCCTGCTTCTGAGGTGGAGCTCTTCCTTGTCGGCAGGAGATTGACAGCATAAACGGACCAATCCCTCGTATTGGTGTTGCACCATTTCCATAGCCCCTGTCAGTCATTTGGTAGGTAGCCGTCTGGGTCTCACTAAAAAAACTCGCTGCCAGGGAGTCGGTGCCAATCATGGCAGCCTTCTAGGACGGGGTAGAACTGCCACAGTGCCATAGTGACCCATTCGACAGGGTCGAACCGCCCCCTGTGAATTCCAGAGACGACACCTCTGAACTATAGAAAGCACCGTCTTTCTCTCTTGGAACAGCTGGTGCTTTCAAATGACTGACCTTGTGGATTGCAGCCAGACTGAAACGGCCATGTTACCAGAGTTCCTTGAGACATGGATAGAAAAGACGTATTAAGAGATTTTCCTTTAGCACACATTCCATATTCTCCTGTTTTTGACTTTTCTGCCCAGACAGATTATGGTGGTTGGGTGGCCGATTGCCCTTAGCAAGTTTTTAGGACCTCAGGTACTATGAAAGGAACCAGGAAGTAGAACAGAAGCACTGAGCAAGTTGTTAGGCAAATGGACTGGAATGTTCTCATGAAACCACGACCTTAAATCGCTAAACAAAGGAACCAAAACGTATGTGGTATTTGCACGTAAGCGGCCTCAACAGCGGCTTTTATTGTTGTTGTCAATATATATCACACAGCTTTTGCCAATTCAACTTTCTGCAAGTGCCCAACTTCTGGGCAGCAAGAGCCAAATCGCCAATGCAAGCTGACCCTTGGATTTCACTAAAGAATTTCACTCCACTTCAGTGTTACTGCTCCTCCCATTATAGCCTGGGATCAATGTGTAGGTGATCCGAGAGCTAAAGAATCTGGAAGGCTTTAAAGACAGTGACCCTTTACTATCTCAGAAAAACAAACAAAAATCACGATTCATTAGTTGAATTTGGTTTTTAAAGAAAAAGCACATTCTGTGTAGTTTCACAGCCCATCTCATCAAATCACTGATAGTATCCCATTAAACCCCTTAAACATCTCATAAATGTGGTTCTTTTCCTGTTTTTTTTTTTTTTTTTTTTTTTCTTCCTTCCCTCCCCTCTTCTTGTCTCCTTCCCCAACCTCCTCATCGTCTTTATGTTTTGTCATTTGGTGTAAAAACTACTTTTCTTTTTTTCTTTAATATTCCTTATAATAATGGTGTAATTAAATGTCTTTATAAGGTTGACTAAATTTGCTAGGCATAATGTTCTCTAATTATGCTCATATATATTACAGTGTTTACCGGAGTTATCATTATTTTTTATAATGCATAATATTTCATTGTTTGAATGTACCCATCCTTAACCACTGTCAACCTTGTCTTCCCCCATCCCACCTGCCTGTGCTAACCACTAATAAACTTGGATCTTTACTCATTTGCTTATTGTCTTTTTGGGTAAGCGATGAGATCCCAGAGGGTTTGTCCCTTTTTGATCAACTTAAGTAACTCAGCAAACTATCTTTCAGCTCCATGCACATTGTAGCGTTTTTCAAGACTTTATTGCTGAAGCCCGCTCCACAGTCCTGTGGATCTGTGTCTTGCGTCAACAATGTTTGGACGGGACACACCCGGGGACGCCCTTCCTCCAACCTACGACCACTCTCCAGTTTCCTTTCCAGGTGTCACCTACAGGACCATTTTGGCCACCCCCTCTGACTGGGACCAGCGAACACTGTTTTATTTTGTGTGTTGTTAACTGCAAGCCTACAACCGATCATAAGCTTGCAGATCTATCTGAATTGTTCTGTCAAAGCTAAGACTGGTAGGTCTGGTCAGTCTGCGTTCACAAGCCTCTGACACCTGCCTCTCTGGGCATCCTTATCGTCCATGGAGGGTGGGGTGGGGCACTTCTTCCGGGGGGCCGTGTGTCTGTAGAAGCTGCAGAGTCAGTGCTGTGACCGCACCATCTTCCAGGAGGTGTAGTGCTGTCCCAAGAGGACGGAGCAAACCCTGGATGCCACAAGAGCTGCCCTGGCCCTGGAGAAGCACCTCAACCTGACCCCTCCTGACCTGCAGGTGTGGGGTCTACTCATGCAGACACTCTGTGACTTTCTGGAGAACCACTTCCTGGATAAGCAGGTGAAACTCCTTCAGTTGGGAGGCTGACGGGACTATAGTGAGCCTCTCCTGGGGAGGCCCACCTGCAAACACGACTAGGACCCTGATGCTGCAGCAGCTACCTGCTGTCCTCCCATTGCTGGCCTTAGCCCCTCTGCCTGAACCTGCCCCTCCAACTGCAGCACCACCGCCCTGGAGCCCCTCTCCCAAGCCATGGACCAACTTGGAACAAGAAAGCTTCCTTTGAGTGTGTGTGAGCGAGTGAGTGTGTGTGTGAAGACATCATTCCTCCTACTGCCTGATTAGTATTCCATTGTACTTATGTCCCACATTTTGTTTACCCCTTTGCCTGTTTGTAGTGACTTAGGCTGATTCTGTGTTTTGGCTGTTGTGAAGCGTGCCCATTGAATATTGGTGTCCATGTCTTTGAATAAGTCTGCTTTCCAGTCTTTGATTGGAGCAGTCTTTGACTGAAATTGGGATTCCAGTCTTAGGCTTGAGTCACTTGGCACTTCTGGCTTTAGCTTTCTCAGAAACTGCCACACTGTTTCCTTCAGCAGCTGTTCCAGGTACAGCCAGCAAGGGGTAAGCGTTCCAGTGTCCTTCCATCCTGGCCACCATTCTTTATTGTCTGTTTATATCTCAGCCACCGTCCTGTGAGCAGACTGGAATTTTAAAGTATACTGCTCACAATCTGATTTCACGACTTAGGCCTTTCCGCATTTCCTATGTAAGAGTGAAGCGTGCCCCATCCCGTGGGTGGGACGGCCGAGGCCCGGCAGCGCAGGCATTTGTCAGGCAGGTCAGGCGATGTGGCAGCACCTTCCACATCTCCTACTGGGCTGTTAAATTCCCCACGGCCAGGGGCAGCACTTTGCAGAGGGAGGACACACAACTGAGGACTGAAATAGGGAACTTCAGGAGAAGGAAGGCGAGGAACAAGTTGAAAATATGGCACTAAAAGGTGAAGGCACTTTTGGTTTTTGCTGTCAAGTGCCTTCTGTGTGCTCGGCTTTGGAACCCTATAAATGCAGGAGAATGAAATCCTACGTCTTTCCCACGCAAGCTAAATCTAGATCTGTGCTATTTAATATAGAACCACTAGCTACCGTATACACTTGAGTATAAGCCGACGCAAATTTCAGCCAAGGCACCTAATTTTACCACAAAAACGGCATTAAAAATGCCCTGAAAAACTTGGCTTATAAACGAGTATATATGTATAAGGGTTTATTTAAATTCAAATTTAAAGTTTTAAACCATAATCT
Source organism: Nesogale talazaci (assembly GCA_004026705.1). Lineage (NCBI taxonomy): Eukaryota > Metazoa > Chordata > Mammalia > Afrosoricida > Tenrecidae > Nesogale > Nesogale talazaci. The sequence goes on along the minus strand of PVJH01027494.1, from coordinate 24,143 downwards.
CATGGGATACCAAAATAGTTCATAATGAATATGTCTACATTCTGCTTTCTTGCATAAGGGGTCTTACAAAGCTGATGAGCGCCATTATAAAGTGCAACTAGTGATCCCGCCACCTGAGAAGTGGGCAACGATAATGAAAATCAAAAGACACATGGGAAAAATTAGTACAGTGGATGAATGAACCGCACAAATATCAGTCCCCACAATTTTGAGAGCGGACAAACAGTGCCTGGCTACCACCACTGTCCCCGGTGAAAGGGATCATATTAGAACTGCAGTTCTCAACGTGTGGGTCCAACAATCCTTTCCAAGGGTTTTCCCAATTTATAGCAGTAGCAAAATGACAGTTATGACGTAGCAGCAAAAATAATTTTACAGTTGGGGTGGGGTGTGTCACTACAACGTGAGGAACTGTATTAAAGAGTCACGGCATTACAAAGGTTGAGAACCACTGCATAAAGAGTAGGAGGAAAACATGGAACAAAGCTTAAAATTATACAAGACTTACTGATTGGTGAGACTGGTGAAACTTTCAAAACTATGCCCTCTTTCACCACAGTCCTGGAACTTCACCCACCCCCATGGCTTAATTTTCAGCCAAACTGTAGAGGGGTTTATCAGGGGCGTGCTAGTGAGGTAGGCACACCTTAGAATAATCAGCCCTTTAGGGTCATCGGGTCAGTGTGTGCTGTTTGGTGCCATCCATTTGCTCAGACCCATAGAGACCCTGTGCACAACAGGAGGAAACACCGCTTGGTCCTGCACCGTCCTTGCATTCGGTCCTGCACATGGGCTCGTTGCAGCCCTGTGTCAGGCCATCCGCTGAGCATGCTATCTTTCCCCAGAGACTGATCTCTCCGGACAGCATGTGTAAAGTATGCATCACCAAGTCTCGCCATCCTGGTCTCTAAGGAGTCTTCTGGCTGTCCTTATTAGAGGTAGACTTGTTTGCCCTTAGAGGGACAGTGCTGCCCTGTCCTGTAGAGTCTGTATGAGTCAGAATTGACTCAGTGGCCGTAAGGTGTACAATCCTTTGTTTCAGTACCTTAAAGAGGTCTTGTTTAGATTTATCCAATGCAACGTCTCGTGATCTCTGGAGTGCTACTTGCATGAGCATTGATTGTGAATCGAAGCAAGACAAAATCCTTGACAGCTTCAGTCTTTTCTTCCTTTATCAGGATTTGAGTCTTCTTTACATTGAGTTGTAATATCTAACGAAGACTGAGATTCTTGATCTTCATTAGCAAGTGCTGCGAGTCCTCTCCACTTTTCAGCAAACAAGAATCTGGCATCTGTGGATTGCAGATTATTTGTAAGCTATTCTCTAATCCTTGTGCTGCATTCATATAATCTGATCCTTATGCTGCATTCAGATAATCCAACTTCTCTGGGCCTGAGCTCCAGTGGCGTGGTTGTGTGCGGGACTGTGGCCCGCAGGGTTGGCGGTTCACATCCAGCAGCAGCTCTCCAGGAGCAAGATTGGGCCTCCTACTCCCACCAGGGGGCAGTGGTGCACACACACACACAATCCAACTTCTCTGATGATTAGCTCAGCATACACATTGAATAAGTATAGTGAGAGGGTACAACCTTGATGTACACCTTTCCTGGTTTTAAACCATGTAGTATTTCCTTGTTCTATTTGCCTAGCCATCTATCAGCCTTTGACCCATCTACAAGTTCCACATGAACGCAATGAAGTGTTTTGAAATTCCCATTCTTTTCAAGCTTATCTCTAGTTTGTTGTAATTCACACTGTCAAATGCACTTGCATAGCCAATAAAACAACAAGGCAATATTTTAATGAAATGTGTGAAAGACTGTATGGGCAAAATACTGAACAATGTGGGGAGCACCAATGAAGAAGGAAAGAATACAGAGTCACTCTACCCAAAAGAACTCTACATTCAACCATTTCAAGTGGTAGCATGCTTTTGAAGGAAGAAAAAAAATTTTTTTGAAGGAAGAAATGTAAACTGCCCTGAAAGCATTAGCCAAAACCAGGCCCCTGGAATTGACGGACTACCAATTGAAACATTTCAGCAAGGTGATGGAAGCAACAGAGGCACCCTCTTGCCTATGCCAGGAAATTTGGAAGACCACTACTTGGCCAAATGACTGGAAGAGATCCATATTCATGCCCATTATAGAACACTGTTGTTGATGTTACATGTAAGCGAAATTTTGCTGGAGATCATCCAGCAATGGTTGCAGCAGTACATTGACGGGGGCCTGACTGCCAGAATCTCAAGGCAGATTCAGAAGAGGATGTGGAACAAGGGATTGCTGGTGTCTGATGGATCTGCCTGAAAGCAGACCGTTCCAGAACTTGTGTTCCACTGGGTTGGTATAAATTCCTTCTGGAACCAGTGGCTATTTGCAGGGCCCTAGTATACCACGAGTCAGTGTCCGCTGGCGTCGGTTACTATTCCCTGCAAAAGAGCGGGGCTGCTAAGCAGAGGGTGCATGGTTGCCGCCAGCTGTTGCTCAGGAGGAAGATGTGGCAGTGTATTTCAGTAGCGAGTCACAGCCTTGGAACCCTCCGACGCTCCTCTGCTCTGTCCGGAAGGGTTTCCATTCGTCGGAATTGACTTGGTGATGCTGAGTTTGGTTTTGGTGTGGGTCTACGAATGTGGAACAGTGAAAGGATTCATTTGATGGTATTTGGGAAACGTTTCTTTTCTTTTTTTTTTAGTTCTTGGTTGTATTAGTAGACTCACTTTAAGATAGCATGTAGGACAATGTAAAATCAAAATTAACTTTAAAGAACCCCAAACCCTCCAATAATAGAATGATGAGAATCTCATTGGTCAGAGAGGAAGCCTGCTAAGAATATGCTAGAAGATAATAGGTACTTAGGAATAACAATAGTGAATATTATCTCCTAACTCAAAAGATGGAGTAAAAGTTAAACTTAAACCCAAAGCTTTAATTTTAATTAAACCTCTACCCTGGCAAGATGTGAATAGACAGTCTGTTTCAAAACTGGTTCCAAGCTCACCTCCAGCATGCCTAAACTTGGCCTGTACCTGTGCTTTGTTGACCAATCCTTTGATATTAAACAATTGAAATGCCATTTCAAATGCTTGCTTTCTCCCATTAAAATGTAATAGATTTTTTCATTATCTTGGGAAAAGCAGGAGTCTCTGGCCACACAAGATCTGTACTGCAAAAAGAAAAAGACAAAAGGTTTGCATTGACAGGACACCCATGCTAGTATTCAATAGTGTCTGCCTCGTGTGTGTGTCATCTGCTGGGTTTTCGCAACCTCTGGAGGACATGGCCTGTCCCAGAGCGCTTAGTTACTGGAAAGCACCTGGGGGTCCTCTGAGCTGCCAGAGATTGCTAAGTACCTAGAGTGGTGTTGGACCCACAGTAATGCTGAGCTAAGCTGTGCTAATGGAGGGGCGAGTTTCTAGTACTCACGTTTTGTGCATGCCTTAGTAATCTCAAATAGCCTGGATTTATTGAGCATCATTTTTTTTTTAAGAGCATCAAATTTAAAGGCAAAAACATATTCCAGAGCCAAATGCATGTGGTTTGAGGGCCATCTCCAAGTTGGCGCCAATTGAGAAACGGACAGGAACACATGTGGAGAGCACGTCAAGGCTCCAGGTGCCAGGCTCTAAGTGCCGGAGGGACCCCATGCGACAGCTGAGGTCTCTTAGCTGAGGTCTCTCTATCCCCAAACGGGTTGCACTTGTCTGTGGTGTATCCCATAGAGCATGCTGTCAAGAATGGGCCTGCAGGAGGGAACCCCCAGCGGCTGCCCTGCTCCCATCTCTCCACCCCCATTACAGCTTCTGAGCATGTGGTGGGACTGGCAGAGTCAGTGAAACTCACCAGGAAAAAAAAAAGTGTTATTTTTGGTTTGAACAGTGCTGGCCTACTCTGAAATGAGGTGAGTTTTGTATTTAATGAGCAAAAAACTTTCTTTTTGTAAGAGGAGAGAGAATTATCTTCTTTAGTTGGCATTGTGTCTTTTTCTCTGAGTGGGTCTTTATCAGAATAAGGAGTAAGAGCACTTGCTGGTTGCTGCTCTCCCGACTTCCTTCTCTAGAGGATTTATTTTTGGTGGGAGGGGGGAAATGTGGTAGGAGGAGGAAAATGGTTGAGGCAGCAAGGCTGGCTGATAGAGAGTTCAGTCCAAGCCTGGCCCCAACCTAAATGGTAAGTGTTACGGAACGTGTCATCTAGTGGTTCAAATGCACAATGTAACCAAATAAAAAACTTTCTTTCAAATTAAGGCTGATTGTGAAAAATAATTAGATGCAGTTTTATTTCTGTGGAATACATTTTTTTTCCCTAGTTAGTTTTACATATTTGTAGTCATTCAACAGAAAAACTCTATTTTCAGACTTCAATAGTCACAGTGACTGAGAAAAGGAGTCAACTCAGTGCCAAAGAACAATGAATTATTGAAAAACGTAGTGAAGTCTCATTAGTGAAGTGTCGGGACATTGATCAGGCTAACTTTAGTGACTGTACTTTGAAGCCCGACCTTTCTTTTCTCTGAAGTTCGAAGTACCAGCACCGTGCTCTGTGCAGTGTGAAATTTTAAAAGATAGGTGATAACAGTGCGTTTGATAGAGTCACGGGGCAGAGCAAAGTCTGTGGCACTGTTAGTCACTGGCACGCCCAGGCGTTCTCTCTGCCTTTCCTGAGGTTGCAGCTATTTTCTGTTAACTAGGGGGAGCAGTAATACGAGAGGGGTAGATAGGAGTGAAAGTACCCCAGGGCAGAGATCCTTCAAGCACTCAAGGCGCTCCTCTAAGATCCCTTTGATACTTAACTCTTCACCGATGTCAATATATTCACAGAAAAATGCACTGTCTTGATGTTACAGCGCAATAACTTTCTACAAACTACCATTACTGTCACAACAAACTAAGAAACAAGAGTCTTCTTATTCTTTTCCCCCTGGGTCCACCTCTGTGCCCCATTGAAATTGTTGTCCATCCACAAAAGTAACTTCTGATTTCTAGCATCATACATAATCATCATATTCCATAATTATATGGTATATATGGTCTTTCAAATCCATTTATTTTGTTGTGGCAGTTGTAATTCATTCTCCTTACTGTGGGGTATTCTATGTGTGAGTGTATCAATTTACCAGTCAACCTTCTTGTTGTAAATGGATACTTGGATTACTGCCAACTTGGGAGGACCTTTGGTGGCATTACCTGACTGCTAATGATAAGGTTGGCAGTTCAAATCCACCGGTCTTTTCGAAGAAAAATGAGGCCACCTACTCTGTGGAGATTTATAGTATATAAATTTATATGTTACATAAACCGATTTATAGATGGCTTCAAAAGCTATATAGGGTTCCTATGAACCAAAAGCACCTTGATAACAGTGAGATAAATAATGTTGCTATAAGTATTTCTATTGAATTGGTTTTTAAAGAACAAAACATTTTTTTACGGTTAAACATGTTTTTTAAAAGAGGGAAAAAAGATACTTGCAATAGGGGTTTTGGTCATTTTGATTTACAGTTAATATAAATTACATTACGGTTTTCCTTTAAATCCATCAGCATTGGAGATGAACATAAGCTTTTTATTAACTTGTGCACAAGCAGATGGATTCTGGACTCCCACATACTTCCAGCCACAATCAAAGAACAGTTAGTTCTTATAAAATGGCCCTGCTTAATACTTACCTTCAGATCACTGAAGATAAGGGTGTTACAGCACAGTGTGACGGTGAAGAAAGCAGATGGTGCCCAGATATCAATTGGAATAGTATCTGAGGTCTTAAAGGTTTCTATTGAAACAAGGAGCCAACTGAGTGAGGTGTCAACTAAGTCCACATCGAAGAAGCACACTAGCCTGTGTGACCCAAAGGAGATGATAAAAAAAAAAAATTTGAATATGATGAAGGGAAAAGTATTAGAGCTTAAATTGTGAACACCCAGGGCCGAGCCCCGGTGGCGTAGTGGTTGTGCGCGGGACTGCGGCCTACTGGGTTGGAGGTTCAAATCCAGCAGCAAGGTTGGGCTTCCTACTTCCACCACCAGAGGGCAGTGATGCCCCCAAAACAAAAATAAATAAATAAATTAATAATAATAATAATAATAATAAATTGTGAACACCCAATTTGCAGAAGGCTGTGAAGTGTGAACCCAAACTCCCTCCGCAGATACCTGGTTAGATTAAGCCTCTAGGCCAGCAGACCCTCTCTAGTCACAGGTGAGGGACTCAGACAGCTTCACTATCGGGCAGAGATTATTGTGAACTTGGTTATGGTGAATTGGACCATGGCATAATTTGATACTGGGTCAGATGACCACTCTTGACCCAACCTGAATTTGCTCTAGGCTCCAATATCTCACTTGTTGCACAACAGAAATGTCTTTGGCTTTTTCAGTCTTGTTAGTCTTTACTTTCTTAATCTTTATTTTTATTTTATATTATTTTTTTTCTATTTTGTTTTTTAATTGTTGCTGTTAGGTTTCCTGGTTAATGAAGCACAGAAGGAAGAAGTGGAGGCATAGAGACTAGCTAATGCAATGGTTTGTTGGGAAAGGCGGTGTGGGAAGGGTGAGGGGAATTAGAACAAACCATGAATGTGGCAGGGGAGAAGGAGCATTAGAACTGATTGTGATGACTCATGTACAGCTCTTTTAAAAGTGATTGAGCTATGCAAGTGTATGATATGTGACTAACTTATCAAGAAAACTAGAAAAAAGAAAAAGGGAAGAACTTGATCTCTGGGTGAAGGAGGAAGAGTTTTGGCTCGGGGGCCGGTGGAACAATCTGGAAAAGGATGTCAGTATGGTTGTACGATACAAAGAGTATAATCAATGGCACTGAATTATACATATGGAAGTTTGTTGAATTGGAGAATGTTTTCTTTTGTATATCTGTACCATATTTAAAAATACACGGATAAGGAAAGAAAGAAGAAAATGTTCTAGAATTGATTTTGGTCAAGACTGTACCACTCTTCCTGATAGGATTGAACTTTTGGATTGGATGGTAAGTGGATGCAGTGCCAGTAAAACTCTCCAACAGAGCCAGAAAACTCGCAATCCTAGGATAAATACGTCTGTTTTTTGTTTTTGTTTTTGTTTTTTTGGGCATCACTGCCCTCTGGTGGTGGGAGTAGGAGGCCCAGCCTTGCTGCTGGATTTGAACCTCCAACCCAGTGGGCCGCAGTCCCGCGCACAACCACTACGCCACCGGGGCTTAGCCTATGTTAGCTCACTTTTTATGCTGCTTATAACAAGTTTCTATTTTGGTATCTGAGATAGATTTTATTTTTTATTAATTTTTTTCCCTCATGATTTTTGTCCGTTTTTTAAAGATGAATTGACATCCAGATGAGTGGAGAGTGATCTGTCTTTTTGATACTTTTTAGAAAAGAATCTGAGAACAGCTGGCATAGTCATTTTTGAAGTGTTTAGTAGAGCCTACCAGAGTGGCTCTTTCACGTGGAGGCTATGGATGTGATTTCGTTATTAATATAAAACTATGCGTTTTTTTGCTTCTTCTTAGTTCCTATGTTAATTTTGTTTCTACAGAAATTCATGTAAGGATTTGCAAAATTATTAACAGCACTTTCATTGCAATTTTATGTCATCAATAAACACTAGAATTACATTTTTTGAAATCTCAGAGTGCAAAGAGGTTTTCTAATTATGTTTTTATTCATATTTTTATTTTAATTGGGCTGTGATCACATAACCTGTTCTGTATGACTTTAATCCTTTGATATTTGTTGAAACTTAAGATCGGGATCTGAAAATTTTCAGGTGTATGAAAAGAATAAGTACAAGTGGGGTGCAGGGTTTTATTTGTGCTTTCTCATATGTAGATCCACTTTTAATTGTTTTATTCAAAATTTGTGATCTTTAATGATTGTTTAGCTTGCAATTCCTGTGCCCAGTAATTGAAACTAAATGCTCCCAGTAATTGAAAGTTAAACAATCAATAAGAATTAGAACTTTTGAATGAAAACTTACATGTACTGAAATTTTTACTGTTACAAATTGGACCATTTTTCTTAGTATGTTCTTCCAGTTTCATTCTTTTCATTTCTTGTAAACACCATAAGGGTTGGATTTTTTAAATACAGCTATAATAGCTTTATGTTTTAAGTGGAACATTTAAGTCAATTTATAGTTAATAAATAAGTGAATGCTGATATGTGTACTAGTTCCCATCTGTCCTAGGTTTCCTTTGGTCTTCTTTCATTTTTAATTGTAAATTAGGTGACGGTTTACAAAAAGCCCTGTTTCTTTTCAACCATTAAGCCTGGTCTCTTATGATTTTGTGTCAGTGGTTTGAACCTGCCAGTCACTCTGGGAGAAAGATGTGACAGTCTGCATTCCTGAAAGACTTGGGCGTTTGAAGCAGTATGGGGCAGTCGTATTCTGTCCTATGTGGTTGATGTCAGTTAGAATTCACATGATGACAGTGGGGTTCTTTGGGAACTAAAAGGAAGACAAATTGGTGGACAGTGTCTGTCTGAACAGTAATAACAAAAACCAGGAGACAAAGTATTATTTTCAAAGCAGTTAGTGTGTCCAGGGTCAGCATATTGTCATTCCCCTCGCCTTCCTCTGCAATTCTTTATTCACTCAATCTCTTCAGTTGTTCCTGTGTTGCAGCCACACTATCAATCCATCTTGTCGAGACCTTCCTTTTTTCCTTCCTATTTGGTAAAATAGGACATCCTTCTCCAGGGGTTAGTCTCTCCTAGTAACATGCCCAAAGTAGGTGAAACAAAGTCTCACCATCCTTGCCTACAAGGAAAGTACAGCCTTCCAGGCTGTACTTCTTCCAAGACAGATCTGTCCATTGAAATTTTCTGTTAATTTCTTTGACTTAACGTAAATACTCGCGTGTAAGTCGACCTGAATATCAGTCGAGACACCTAATTTTACCATGAAAACTGCATTAAAAATGTGCTTAAAAATTCGGCTTATACACAAGTATATATGGTAATCATTTCTCCCACTAAGGCCTTTTTTTTTTTTCTGAAAAGAATGCAGTTAAATTAGAAATTATCAGTGGCACTTCAGTTTCCCCCATATGTTAGCAAGTTAAAGACACCGCTCTGGCCAGCAACCTGGCCACACTTGGTTGAGGAGCCGTGCCATCCTGTAACCCAGCATTTCTGGCTCTAGGTGTGTCTCCCAGGGAAATAGTGCTTAAGGATGCACAGATCCTGGTATGCAGTTAGTGTGGATAGCGTAACACAGAGTCTTAAATGTCCATCATAGGACTATGAATAATTGTGGTTTATTTACATTAGGCTGTTAGGTGCCCTCAAGTCAATTCCTACCCAGAGTGACCCCTCTTTGTAGTAAAATGAAACACTGCCTGGTCCTTCGATTGAGCCCATTATGGCAGCCACGGTGCCAGTCCATTTCATTGAAGGCCTTCCCTTTTATATGACATATATGTGATACAGGAATCAGGATACAGAAATTTAAATGAATGGACTAAAGATAATGTGTATCTATATAAATGTCAAAGTTTAGACTGCCTACCCCTGAATAACTATTTGCCCAAATAGCACCCACAGCATATCTTATGTATAACAATAGCCAGCATGCAAAGCAGAGTTATATTTTATTTGTTCAGCACATGTGTATAAGATAAGTATAAATCCTAATAGTATAAATCCTGGTGTTATCGCTGGAAGGGTAGAAGATTTTGTTTTGTTTCCAACTAAGATAAATGTGCCAACATTCTAGGATTTGATAACGCTCAGATGTGGTCCGTGGGTGCATGTGATATTTTCCCCTTTATTCTTTATGTTTGAAATATTTCATGTAGTGTTTCTAACAATTAGAAGCTAGTGATCTTGATGCATCCATTTCAACTGGAGTCCCTGTTTTACTTTTGTTCCTTTCTGTTAAGTCAATATGTGCCCAGAAATGCAATCTGAAGGCTTGTTCTCTTCGGCAAGCACCTGTCCCTTACCCCCTCAGCCCCAGCACACTCCTTCCCCACAGCCTCCTTCAGAGAATACAGTAGCCGTTGGTGAATGGCAAGACTAAGTCCTAGATTGCTCGAGTGCCCTTTTATGGAATCTACCCACATTCTATTACCAAACTTGATTAAATTGGTTTGGTTGGATCACAAGCTAACAAGTGTATTTCCACATGCAAAGAGGTTGGGAATTCCACTAATTTTTCTCACTTGAATTGCTATCCTTTAAGAATAGACAAGAGGTTTTTTTTTTTTTTTTTTTTTAAGATAAATACTTTATCTTGGAATACTAGAGGTTGTCTGATGGGTTCTAGCCAGATAAGCACACCAAGGTCTGAGCCTCTTCTACATCTTTCTTTTTTGTGGGGGGAGGGGGGAATCACTGCCCTCTGGTGGGAGTGGGAGGCCCAGCCTTGCTCCTGGAGAGCTGCTGCTGGATTTGAACTGCCAAGCCCGTGGGCCGCAGTCCCACACTCAACCACTACGCCACCAGGGCTCAGCCCTCTTCTACATCTTTCTCTTTTGACATTTTGTCTTCATCTTAATGACACCCTATCATTAGAATAGTAATAATAAATATGTAAGATTATGTGTTGCACAGAGGCTTCTGGAATTTCCCAAATTCACCCACTGCCATAGAGTGGATTCCAACTCACAGGGACCCCATGGAGGCTTCCCAGGGCTTTAATGCTTTTCTGGAACAGAGAGCCTTGTCTTTTTTCCTGAGGAGGGGCTGCTGGATTTGAACCCTCAATCTATGGTTAGCAGTTCAATATTTATCCTGTACCACCACCTTGCCTACTTGGATTTACCAAATGTGAGTTCTCTGTGGTCAAACCTTACAGGTGTGGGTAGACCCATCTTTGTCCTAATTCTTCATCCTCCTGGGCATATCATTAGAGGCAAGCCCCAGGGGAGATCACTGAATGTGCAAGTTCCTTTTCCACGACAGGCATGTCAGAAGTAGGCATGTGAGGAATGTATTGGAGGGAGATCAGAGCATTTGCACAGCAGAAGAAAGGCTATTCTCATTTCAATTTCTTTGCTCCTAGATGATCTTGTTTCATCCTTCAATATTAAGAGTATGGCTTTTCACTTTTCCATGAAAGATTTAAAAATCCCAACTCAGCAGTTGGTGGGGAAAACACACATACACACACACACATTTAAAACAACTTGTTCTGTGCAAACTGAGAGACAACATTTATGCTGTGTGTATGGCACAGGGTAAAATCTTCTTCCAAGTTTGCTCTGTGATGTGCTCCAGCACAAAAATACCTTTGCGTCTCCGGTTTGCCCCGTTTGGCTAAGACAGAAGGCTAGCTTTCCCACTGTGACTATTTGACAGCTGGGACTCAGGAAGAGAAGCAGAGTGCCTGCAGTCCTCAGGTGGACAGGCAGCTTGGGTCGGTGAAGATCCCTCACTGCGCCTGTGTCTAGTGACCAGCTCCCTCAGAGGTCACCACTCAACCATTTGATGGGAGCCCTGCTGGCTCACTCGGCTGCTAACCACAAGATCAGCAGTTTGAAACCCCCAGCTGCCTCAAGGAGAAAGATGAAAGATGACGGTTTCCACTCTGTCCCCTAGGGTCCTTACGAGGGAGCCCTTGAGACATCAGTGCTACCTTGCCTAGCATCAGAGCGCTTTTATGAGCTGACTTCAGATTTCATTTGCAGAAGTTATAACCGGAATGAAAAGCTGAATGCGGTCTTGTCACACCAAGGGTGATAGTCTGAACGAGATAATGACATTGCAGCTACCTCTGATGGAGCTATCACCACGGACAGCTTTGTGGTGTGTTCCTGTAATGCGTGCATGAAACCCTTCTCTTAGAAGAAGTTTTATTAGGAAGGGAGAGTGAAATTGTGCCTGTTTTGTGATGAGGGCAGTTTTCTTAGAGTAGTATCTTCAAGAAACGAAACTCTTGTCATCACGGCAATGCTGATTCGTAGAGATTGATGCTGGGACAGGATAGGACTGTCCCTGTGCGTTTCAGAGACCCACTGTTTATGGAGTAGACAGCCCCATCTTTCAGAGTAATGCAGAGACTTAAAAAACGCTTTCCAAATGTCCTAATGTGAAAGTTTAGCTTTCGTGATTGGAGATCCCTAGATTTTCTTTCCCTCACTCCAACTGAAAGGGTAATCCCTGCCCTGTCTCATGTAGCGGCTTGGCAAGTAATGCTAGAGAAGGTCCCTTCTCCTTGTCTTTCACCAGCTCTCCTCTACCCTTTACTGTTCACTAATTCTGTTACTGCCAATTTCCCTTCAGGAGACTCGGCCTGTTCTCATTCTCTGCACTTCAGGAGGCAGGGAATGTGATAATAGCATCAAAACTAGTTTGTAAGAAATTCATGGGCTGAGCCCGGTGGCGCAGTGGTTGTGCGCGGGACTGCGGCCCACTAGGACGGAGGTTCAGTTCCAGCAATGGGGCTGGGCCTCCTACTCCCACCACCGGAGAGCAGTGATGCCCCCCCCCCCAAAAAAAAACAAAACAAAACAAAACAAAAACAAAAAAAAGAAATTCATCTATTTATCCCAATAAGTGAAATCTCTTGAAGGGTAGGGAAAGCAGTTTGAAAATAACTTTGACGATCAGCCAAAGAGGGGTGAACCAAACTGCCTGTGACCCTGTGGACAATGATCCACATGCAAGGGAAGTGGGTGAGTCATCCACTGGGCTCGTAGTGTGTCCCTAGGAAAGGACTTCTTCTCTTCGCTCTCTGTGTGATTCCACCTGCAGAGGCTGTCATTTGGTGGACCTTCCCTGACTCATCCTCTTTCCCGGCATGCAAACGGAAGCTTGGGGGACTCCATAAGAATTATCCCCACCAATGGACATTGTCCTCTTGATCACTTTCAGGAGCCTAACACAAAAGTTTTTTTTTTTTCTTCTTTTTCTTTTCTCCACCCAACACAAAAGTTTTTTACCAGAGAGAACAGCTGGGCACCTGCTGGCCAAAAATACACATGGCCAGAAACATTCTGAAAAGCTGTATGAGGCTAGTTGTTTGCTTTTTAAAATCAATTATCAGCTAGGGCTGGATGTCACAGCTCATGAATTCAGGAAGGACATTTTTGCCCCTATCTCACCACTGTCTCACACCTGGTTTGCATTTGTGGTCATGTGAGGTGGAGAACCTCTTGAATTGAACTCCTGATTTCTGGACCTGTTAAACACTCCAGTGAGCACATTGCCCTCCCTTGACTACTGCTCTCCCAGAACTGATGGGAACTTCCCAAAGCCGGGGGTGGGAGTGGGGGTGGCGGTGTGGCGCACAAATTGCTCACTTCGTAATAGGTGCAAGCGATAATGGGTGACATCAGAAAATGCCTGTGTCTATTTCTTTTCTCAGTTTTTTCAGTCTTACAAAGAAATGAATGAAACACTAGGCTTGGTGAGAGACGTGGGAATGGAAATTGTCTAATGCCTATATTTCTACATAAGATTAATTTTTGTGTATGTATTTGGCAGGTGAGAAGAAAGCAAGTCAAGATGGATATTTATGACACTCAAACCTTGGGCTTCGTGTTCTTTGGTGGATTCATGCTTGTCTCTGCCATCAGCATCTTCCTGGTGTTAACCTTCTCCATGAAGGAGACCTCGTATGAAGAAGCCCTAGCAAACCAGCGAAAGGAGATGGCGAAAACTCACCATCTGAAGGTGGAGAAGAAAAAGAAGGAGAAAACCGTGGAAAAGAAAGGAAAGACCAAGAAAAAGGAAGAAAAGCCCAATGGAAAGATACTTGAGCATGAGCCAGCCCCCGACATGACCATCCTACTCAAAGAAACAATGCAGGACTCTCCAGTGGTGGTGAAACCAATGTCTGTGCAGCCTGGTGTGGTCATGACACCTGTCACCACAGTACCAATAACGCTCCAAGAAAAGCCTGCCCTCTCCCCTAAAGACAAAAAGAAGAAGGAGAAAAAAGTGGCAAAAGTGGAACCAGCAGTCAGTCCTCTAGTGAATTCCACACAGGCTCTCACCTCAAAGACTGTCACCTTGGACACTGCTCCCAAGGTAGTGCCTGTGGTGGCTGTGTCCCCCGTGGGCACCAAGACCAATGCCCCAGCCACTGGCACAGCTCAGGGCAAAAAGACAGAAGGAACCCAGAACCAGGGCAGAAAGGCGGAAGGAACCCAGAACCAGGGCAAAAAGGCAGAAGGAACCCAGAACCAGGGCAAAAAGGTGGAAGGAACCCAGAACCAGGGCAAAAAGGTGGAAGGAAACCAGAACCAGGGCAAAAAGGCAGAAGGTACCCAGAACCAGGACAAAAAGGCGTCTCAGAACCTCAGCAAAAAGACAGAAGGAATCTCCAGCCAAAGTAAGAAGACTGAAGGGACCCCAAATCAGGGCAAAAAGACCGAGAATACTCAGAATCAGGGTAAAAAGGTAGAAAATACCCAAAATCAGGGCAAAAAGGTCGAAGGGACTCCTAACCAGGGCAAGAAGACTGAAGGGGCCCAGAACCAAGGCAAAAAGACAGAGGCTGTTCACAACCAGGGGAAAAAGACAGAAGGAACCCCAAACCAGGCTAAGTTGGTAGAAGAAGCCTCCAACCAGAGCAAAAAGGCTGAGAAAACCCCCAGTCAGGGCAAAAGGGCTGACGGCTCTCAGAACCAGGGCAAGAAAACGACTGAAGGGGCCCAAAATCAGGGCAAGAAGATGACTGAAGGGGCCCAGAACCAGGGCAAAAACACTGAAGGGGCCCAGAACCAGGGCAAGAAGATGACTGAAGGGGCCCAGAACCAGGGCAAAAAGACGACTGAAGGGGCCCAGAACCAGGGCAAAAAGACGACTGAAGGGGCCCAGAACCAGGGCAAAAAGACTGAAGGGGCCCAGAACCAGGGCAAAAAGACGACTGAAGGGGCCCAGAACCAGGGCAAAAAGACTGAAGGGGCCCAGAACCAGGGCAAAAAGACTGAAGGGGCCCAGAACCAGAGCAAAAAGACTGAAGGGGCCCAGAACCAGGGCAAAAAGGCTGACGGGGCCCAGAACCAAGGTATGAAGGCAGAAAGTGTGAACCAGGGGAAAAAAGCAGATGGAGCCACCAATCAAGGCAAAAAGGCTGAGATCTCTCCCAATCAAGGCAAAAAGGGGGATACAGCTGCCAATCAGGGCAAAAAGGCTAACTCGGCTATCCCGGACAAAAATGCAGATACAGTTCGGAGTCAGGAGGCGCCAAAGCAAGATGCCCCATCAAAGAAGAAAAAGAAGAAAGGTGACCCTGGTGAGTTACTCTGCTTTCATTAAAATCTTGGGGAGAGGGGGGAGGCATGGAAGGGAGCTATCTATCTCTTGGAGATGCTGCCTGTAACCAGCTTTTACCAAAACAAGACAACACAGTAAGCATCCTTAATTATAGTGGTTTTCAGCAACGGCCATTTTTTCATGCTCATGCATTTGTGGCTAGACTGGTGGGCCAACTCTGCTTCAAGCTGTTACTTCAATGGGGTTGCCTTTTTACTATCGGGTGAGCTCCGGGTATATTTTTATTTGGGGGCTCAGCAGAGACTCAGTGACTCTAGGTTGAAGTCCCTTCCCACGGTTCCCTTTGAGGTACGAAAGTACACGTCAAGTGTACAAGCACTTTTTAAAGCAGTATCCGATCAGCCAGAGCAAGTCATGTGACTGAGTCTGAGCGGTGCTCTCAGGGAAGAGCTGGAAAGCAATCTGGGGATGGGTGTGAAAGCAAGTGGAGGTGGAGGGTAAGGCACTTTCATTTCCTCCAATATCTAGGATTGTTCTGTGTCTTCTTGCCAAGACTTTCTTGAATGTCTGGCTGCATTCTGCCAGCTTCTTCTGTGTCCTTACCTCCCTGGTTCTCCAGTATGGATGTACTCATTTGTGCATGCGTGTGCTCTGTCGTATTATGTGTTTAAGGAGAATTGGCATCTTTTCCTGTACTCCTCTTTCACAGTCTTCATTTACCTTGCCCTTCAGAATTTGCGCCGGAAAGTTTGGGCTCGTGTTCAACACTCGGATTGAGTGTAGACAGCCACTGGTGGCTCTGAAAAGTTAGTTCTCTTTGTCTTGACGAGCTTGTGTCTTGGGTCTGAAATGTTTGGGCCTGCGCCATGCAACTCTAGGGTCTGTGTTTTATCCCAGCATTCCTGCCTTGCTGCGTTACCTTTTCTCAGGTTACTCCTCGTCCAGCTTCTGAGGTAGCATTCGCTGCAGCATCTTCCTTTGTGTCCATGGGAGGAACCGAGCCTGTGAGAGTTCCTGTTGGGGTCCTGAGCTAGCACTCTTTCTCTCCCCCCCCCCCCTGCCCCCGGCCTCCTCCCACCTTCCCTCCACGCCGTCCCACCAGGTCAAGTTATCCTGTCAGGCCCTCTCATTGGCTGAGAGGGAAAACTGGTGATTCTTTAAAGATCACCACCAGTAATTACTCTTTGATCTAAAGTTCTTTTTTCTTCTTAATCATTTCGTTGGGGGCTCTTACAGCTCTCATCACAATCCATCTATCCATCCATCGTGTCAAGCGCATTTTTTCTCATAACTCAGCCTTCTGTGATGAATGTTTTCGATGTTTTCGTTGACCAAGGTACAATGAGTATGTAGAAGCAGGGAGTCCCGCAGTTCCCAGTTCTCCCACAGGTGGTGTGTTCAGATTTGGCCTTGGCAGTTATGGCCTTGGCACAATGCATAATTTCCAGGGCCTCAAATAATCCGTGAAACAAAAATGGTATAGTATGAGGAAAGAAAGCAAATTTATCAGTAATCAAAAGTGTTGTGAGGCGTGTGATCGTGTGAGCCTGCAGAGCAGCTTGATTGAGGTGACATAGAGGGAAATTTGAACCCCAAAAAATTACGTTCTGAAATAAGTTTAGATATCGTATATAAAATGAAAATGATCCCCAAATTAATTTACTGGTTTACCATTTATTATTAGCCATGTTTTCATTGGGGTTCCCCTCACCCCACCCCCTCTCACCAGCTTGACAAAACAATTCTAAAATTCCATCTGAAAGAAAACATAGTTAGCTGAGCCACCGTGGTGTATTGGTTGTGCACTGGACTGCAGCCCACTGGGATGGAGGTTCAATTCCCGCTCACAGGAACAAAGGCTGGGCCTCCTACACCCACCACCAGGGCAGTGATGCCTAAAAAAAATTTAAAAAAAAAGAAAACATAGTTAAGACGACGGAATAGATTTTTTTTTTTTAAATAAAGGACTTTTTGGAAGGCCAGTCCTGTCTGGTGTGTGAACATATTCCCAAACTATTGTAATTGGGAGTTGCTAACAGGTAGAGGCCTAGCCACGTCCAGGGGATAGAACGGTCATGAAATAGCTCTGCCATGCTGTGTCTGACTGGGTTGAGTAGAGAAACAAATCCAGCAGCATTCATGTGTGTATAAGAAAGAGCCTCATCACAGAAGGCCGAGTTAGGAGAACAAACGTGCTTGACACGATGGATGGATGTATGGATTGTGATAAGAGCTGTAAGAGCCCCCAATAAAATGATTAAAAAGAAAAAAGAACTTTAGATCAAAGAGTAATTACTGTATATCCTCAAGTATAAGCCGACCTGATTATCAGCTGAGGCACCTAATTTTACCATAAAAACTGCATTAAAAATGTGCTGACCACCCCCACCTCCAGAAGACTTTATTTTAGAGGACCGCTCTGAAACCGCAGCTCAGGGAGAGGGACATGTCTGACCAGAGCACACGGGAGCAAATGGAGGGAGAGGGAAAGAGAGTGAAGTGCATCCTGGCCCACCAAGCCTTGAGAATGATATTCCCACTCAGAATAGCCAAGGCACAAAGAGGAACATATAGGCGGCCCCACTATGAAACACTGTGTCCCTCGCTGACCCAAGGACATAGGAGGACAACACTAGAGACACCGTGTCAGAACTGCACCTGGTCTGACCCCACCACAGTGAGGCAAAGCACTAAGGGTGTGCAGCAGAGCAGGGGCGGGAATAGAGCATGGAGGTCCCTAGGGAGTGCCTAGGATAGACTTTAGGACCAGGGTGTAGCATCCCATCAGACTCAATTGGAGGACACTCCTAGAGGCCAACAAACAGACCTTGAACTATTTGCAGGTTTTTCTTTTTCTTTCTTTTTTTTTTTTTTTTAGGTTTTTAGTCTTTATTATTATTTTTCTTTCTTTCTTTATATATTTTTCCTTGACATTGTTTTGTTGTTGTTGTTGGCCTTATGTTTTCTTTAGTTGCTTTTTCTTGCTATGTATTGTTTTTTTGTGCATATTATTATTTCTGCAGGTCTATCTAGATAAGATAGGCTGGATGAACAGTCTAGAAGAGAAAACAACCAGACCAATGGTTACAGGGGGACATGAGAGAGGGGGAGGTTGGCATAAGGAAGTGGTGTTGACCAATCCAGGGACAAGGGAACAACAAGTGATCCAAAATCAGTGGCAAGGGGGGTGTGAGAGGCCTGATAGGACTTGATCAAGGGCAATTTAACTGGGAGGAATTACTGAAACCCAAATTAAGGCTGAGCATGATAGTGGGACAAGTGGAAAATAAAAGGAAACAGAGGAAAGAACTAGGAAGCAAAGGGCATTTATAGAGGTCTAAATACAGGTATGTACATAGGTAAATATATTTATATATGATGTTGGGGAAATAGAGCCACATACATATATTTATAGGCTTAGTATTAAAGTAGCAGATGGACATTGTGTCTCCACTCAAGTACTTCCTCAATTCAAGAACACTTTGTTCTATTAAATTGGTATTCCATGATGCTCACCTTCCTGACACGATCACTGAAGACAAATGTGTGCATAAGAAAAAGTGGTGAAGAAAGCTGATGATGCCCAGCTATCAAAAGATAGAGCATCTGGGGTCTTAAAGTCTTGAAGGTAAACAAGCGACCATCTAGCTCAGAAGCAACAAAGCCAACATGGAAGAAGCACACCAGTCTGTGTGACGACAAGATGTCGAAGGAATCAGGTATCAGCCATCAAAGAGCTAAAAATTATATCATTGTAAATGAGGGGGAGTACAGATTGGGGACCAAAAGCCCATCTGTAGGTTATGGGACATCCCCTTACAGAAGGGTCGCGAGGAGGAAACAAGCCAGTCAGGGTGCAGTGTAGTAATGATGCAAACATGCAACTTTTCTCTAGTTCTTCAATACTTCTCTACCCCCCCCCCCCCACTATCATGATCCCCCCTTATAAACTGGCTAGAATAGACGATGTGCCCTGGTACAGATACATAGGGAATTCAAGGCAGATGATCTATTCAGGACTAGTGGTGAGAGTGGAGATACCAGGAGGGTAGAGAGAAGGTGAGGTAGAAAGGGGGAACCAATTATAAGGATCTACATACAACCTCCTCTCTGGGGTACAGACAACAGAGAAGTGGGCAAAGGGAGACGTCGGGCAATATAAGGTAAGACAAAATAATAATAATTCGTAAATTATCAAGAATTCATGACAGAAGGGGAAGGAGGGTTCAGAATGAGGAACTTAAGTAGAAAGCAAATGTTTTGAGAATGATGAGGGCATCAAATGTACAAATGTGCTTGACCTACAATGAATGTGTGTATGGATTGTAATAAGAGTTGAGATCAAGTCCATGCGTCTGATATTAGCTCATTAGTCCAATACTAGTCCAGAAACCACTCTTCATACTCAAGCAGTCACACGCAATGATGCAGAATGCGGGCAGATCACAGGCTGGTGGGTGCAAAGTCCTGTGGATCCAAGGCCAGTGGATGCATCTCCAGGGCTCTGGCTGCCATCAGCATGGCTCCATATGGCTTGTCCACCAAAAGACAAAGGCAGAGAGAGAATGTGTGGGTCACCTCCCAGGAGAAAGAAAAGAAGTTTCTAGAATCCACATGAGAAGACCACACTCACAAGGTGATATCATCAGGCTGTGACCTGATTGACAGGCTATTCTCCACCGCTACAAGTCATGTCAAGTTGACATGAAATTATGTAAGTACCACACACACCAAGAATGCAAAAGAAGCAT
Source organism: Nesogale talazaci (assembly GCA_004026705.1). Classification (NCBI taxonomy): domain Eukaryota; kingdom Metazoa; phylum Chordata; class Mammalia; order Afrosoricida; family Tenrecidae; genus Nesogale; species Nesogale talazaci. The sequence continues at coordinate 4,230 of PVJH01027494.1, read as the reverse complement.
CATAATTCACTGAGGAAGGAAAGAAACTCAATGAGAGATCATGACCGGCCTTGTCTGCTCAGGATTTGGGGACATCTGTTTAGACCCCCAAGCACTCCTCTCAAGATAAGTGCTTATTTTGAATGAATTAAATTTAACTCAAAAACATTCCAATCTTGGAACAGATGAAAAACAGCCAAATTTAGTTTCAATTTGCATGGATGGCAGGAGGCAGATAATGATGTTGCAGTGAAAGGACATCATGAAAGCACATGGTGACGTGGGACTTTGAAACAGGACTTAAAAGACAAACACATGGTGGGGGGTGGGTATTGGCAGCTGAGATCATACTGTAAAAGCTAATTGCTCTATTCCTCAGTATCTGGAAGCCTGTACACATGCGAAAAACCCTGGATTGCTCTTTATTTTTCATTTTGCTGAATCAGCTCTGTCATCAACTCAACTCTGTGCTCCTGCGGTCAGTGCAGACAGGCACTGCAATGTGGAGCACACTGAGACCTCTACCCCCCTGCACAAAAAGTCCCAGAACTTCCAGGTGTCCTGTAAAAGTCTTTAAGATGATTTCCTAAGACAGCTGAGATTTACTCTAATGCAACACTCCGCCAAGTTTTCTAACCTGCAAACACACTGCCCTGGAATGCGTTGTGACTCACGGCAAATCTCATCGAGTAGAATTACTACTGGGAGGAGAAAGCCCCGTCTTTCTCTCAAGGAGCTGCTGGGGGTTTCAGACTTGTGCCTTGGTGGGTTAGCAGCCCCACACATAACTCTCTCCACCTCCAGGGCCCCTTTCTCAAAGACGAGGTGTCCACAAGTCACTCAGAAGGTCTCGTGATAGTGTAAATTCTGACCTGCAGGCATGGGGTCGGCCCCGAGAGGCTGTATGTCTCGGGGTTTCCAGGAGATGCTGGTGCTGCAGGTCTGTAGACCACATGCAGTTAGGAGGAGGGCATAGTGGACATCTTTTTATAGAACTAGTAAATAGTTTTTAAAAATTTACAAGAAAATAAATGTTATTAAAAGTGATCGCTATAAGAATAGCCTTGGTTAATAGAAAACCAGGACAGGGTAAATTGCATGATCCTTCTGGGAAGCAGCATAACAAACTGTGTCAAGAACTTTCAGTGCTGTTAGGTGCCGTTGCGTCGGGCGCTGGGTCCTAGTGAGCTTGTGCTCAGCAGAATGAAACGCTGCTCGAGCCCGTGTCATCCATAGGTTAGGTGAGGATCCGATCACTGTGCTCCACAGAGGGTTTTCTTCTCTGGTTTTCAGGTGGATTGCCAGGCTGGCCTTCCTAGTCTGAATCTGGGCACGCCACTGAAACCTGTTCACCATCCCCAGCACAGAGATCTCCACAAATTGATAGGCATGACTGTGCAATATGGGGTATTGACTGGATTCAGTGCCTGAAGGATGACAGTTTTTCTTTTTTTTCTGGGGTTATTATCTGAAGAAATAATAAACCCATGGATACTGATCTGCATGTAAAGCTGCTTATGATATAGTTTTAAAATTTAAATAGCGTTTGCAAAAAACTCTGGGCCACAGTGCTGAATTCAGTGCCCATTAATACATCACTGATTCCCTCACAATGATGGTGAAGATGAAGCATTATGATCTAATTGATTATAGAAAGAAATGCAGAAAGACATTGCTGTGGAAACAGATGTCCCGTAGTTTGACTACCAGTTGAAAATGAAATGTGGTAACGCATATAGGAAACCGTCAAAAATGAAGTGAAAAGCATAAAGATCAATATCCCATGCATTAGTGAGCTGAAAGGGACTAGTATTGACCACTTTGAATTAGTTGAATCAGGCAGTGCATGTTTGGAAAGACACATTCAAGAGGAATGGCATCACATTCATTGTCAAAAGAATATCAAGGTAGACCTTGAAGTACAGTGCTGTCTTTGATAGGCTGTCAGGATACAAGAAAAGCCGTACAGCTGTTCAGTTTAAGCGGCCTCAGAGGAGCCCTGGTGGCTTAGTGGTTACACGGTGGGGTGTGAGCCACAAGATCCAAAGTTTGAAATGATCAGCTGCTCTGCAGGAGGAAAACGGACGGGGCTTTCGATTCCCGGTGCAGACTTGGACCCTCACAGGACCAGTTCTGCCCGGCCCGGTGGGTTGCTGTGAGTCCGTACTGACTCGATGGCAATATGGTTTTTAAAAAAATTTATGCATCAACCACAAAAGCTGAAGTAATCAAAGAACTATGCCAATGGAAAAGTTGAGGAATTATACCAACATCTTCAGTCGGGAATTGAATAAGCATATAGTAGGGACGCATTGATAATTATTGGCAATTTGAATGAAAAAGGTGAACACTTTTGAGGAAAGAACACTAGTTGGAAAAGTGACGACAATGATAGGAATTAAGCTAGAGCTTGCCTGATAGAATATTACAGCACCGACAATGTCTTTATTGCAAATACCATTTTCAACACAAACGGCGGTGGTAAATTTCTCCAGATAGAATATGCAGAAATAAAATCGAATGCAAGTGTGGAAAGACATGATGGGAATGCTCAATATCAGCAGCTAAAATGAAGCCATAAGTCCAAGGTGAAGCTGGAGAAAATTAAAACGAGTTCCCGATAGCCAGAATACAATGCTGGCATGCATACTGCCACCTAACTTTTAAGAATTTCACAAGAAAGATTTGACATGTTGAACACTATTGACAGAAGCCCTGATGAGCTGTGGCTTGACATCAAGAACATCATGCATCAAGAATGCAAAAAGCTATGAAAAAGATAAGAAAGGAAAGGTCAAAGTAGATGTCAAAAGAGACTCAAAACTTGTTCTTCATTGCAGAGTAGCTAGGCAACTGGAGGAAATGATGAAGTCAAAGCTGAACAGAAAGTTTCAAAGGACAGCTCAAGAAGATAGTAAAGTACTATAAAGATTGTGCAAAGACCTACAGTTAGCCAAGAAAAGTAGAATACACTGAACCTCACAGAAAGGAAAAGAAAAAGAAAAATTCCAGCCTCAAGTTGCAATATTGAAAGATTCTATGAGGAATCTATTGAACAATTCAAGGGGCATCGAAAGATGGGAAAAATGCACAGTCACTGTGCCAAAAAGAACTAGTCTATGTTCAACCATCTCATGAGGTAGCATATGATCAGGAAGCACTGATGCGGAAGGAAGAAGTTGGTTGGAAGTAAGTAAGATGCTGTTACTGCTGTACTGAAAGCCGTCGCCAGAAGCAAGGCTCCGGGAATTGAAAGGGTTCCACAAGCTGGTGAAGCCCTGGAAGCACCCACTCAACCATGCCAGGACATTTGGAAGACAGCTTACCTGATCAATTACCTGGAAGAGCCCCATATCTGTACCCATTCCAGGGAAAGGTGACCTAGCAGAATGTAAAAATTACAGAACAATAGCATTAATACCACATTCAAGTGAAATTTTGTTGAAAGTCATTTAGCAATGGTTGCACTGGTACGTTGACAGGGACCTGTCAAAAATACAGGCAGATTCTGAAGAGGATGTGGAACAGGAGATATAATTGCTGGTGTCAGGTAGCTCTTGACTGAAAGCAGAGAATACCAGAAATACGTCTATTGTGTTTTCTTGATTATCCCAAGGTACTTGACTGTGTAGGTCATAATAGATAGCTTTGAGGAGAATGAGCATCCCAAAACACTTCATCGTGCTCCTGCAGAACTTGTACATAGATCGAGAGGCAGTTGTACGAACAGAACAAGGGCATACTGCATGAATTAAAATCAGGAGAGGTGTGTGCCAGGGTTATATCCTCTCGCCGTACTTAGTCAACCTGTATACTGAGCAGGTCATCTGAGAAGCTGGATTATAAAAAGAAGAATGTCATTAGGATCAGCAGAAGACTTATTAGCCATCTGGTATACAGTGATAACCTTGTGTGCTGGAAGTGAGGAAGACTTGAAGCCCTTGCTGCTGAAGATCAAGGACAGCTATCTTCAATGTGGACTATGACTCAACGAGAAGAAGACCAAAGTGCTCACAAGCAGACCATTAGATAGCATCACCAGATGCAGAGAGAAGATTTTATCTTGCTCACCTCCATAATCCTTCTTATCGATGCATCAGTCAAGAGAGCAATGACACCTTGCATAAGGTAATCTGTGGCACAAGACCTCTGTAACATGTTGAAAAGCAAGGGTGTTATATTGAGGACCAAAGTGCACCTGATCCAAGCCATGGTACTTGCAGCCACCTTCTATACAACAGTGGGAAAGTC
>PVJH01027493.1:0-28512 GCA_004026705.1 Nesogale talazaci | reverse complement strand
ACCATCCACTCTCATCACTTTTCTTTGTGAAAGGGTATTTTAATGTACAAAGGTAATGTGAGAGCTTGTGAAAAACCCTCCTCGTCCCCACCTGGCTCTGCAGGAGGGAAGACGGTTCCCAGCCGCACACTGGTGTGGACACTGACCTCCTCCGATCTCATTAGACTCCCGAGGCCCTGTGGTCCTCTGGCCACGGCTGCTCGCTGTGCCTTACTGTCTGTTGTCTGTAAATGCCTCTTTTCTCTGAATGGAAAAATCCTAGCTTTTAGAGTTGAGCATTCGAATGTGAGTGAATGATGAATGAATTTCAAATATTTCATTAACTGGAATTTTAATACCTACATTGCTTTTAATGGCTTCGGTCCTAGACCACACAGGCCTTTTAAAAAAATCCTTTTATTGGGGATTTGTACAGACAGCTCTGATCACAATCCATACATGCACCCATTGTTAAGCACATTTGCACATATGTTGCCATCATTCTCAAAATACTTCTATTTGAGTCCTTGGTATCAGCTCATCCCCTCCCTCCTTCCCTCATGAACCCTTGATAATTTGTCAATTATTTTTTCATGTCTTACACTAACCTACATCTCCCTTCACCCAGTTTTCCGTTGTCTGTCTCTTAGGTAGGGGCTATATGTAGATCACTGTGATTGGTTCCCCCTTTCTCCCCACCCCAATTCCCTCCTAGTATTGCTATTCTCATTATTGGTCCCGAGGGGTTTATCTGTCCTGGATTCCGTGTTTCCGGCTCTTAGCTGTACCCATGTACATGATGTGGTCAATTTTGCAAGATCGGATTTGTAAGGCAGAAGTGGGTTCATGATAGTGGGGGTTTGGGAACATTTAAGAACAGGCCTTTTCTGTTGCTACGCTTTATGGCTACCTTTGTCTTATCAGTTTTCTGGAGCTGCGGTCCATATGGATTCACAGGCTAACTTGCACGGCTCTTCTGAGTTGCTGTCTCTCACATCAGTGTTGCTGTGAACCACACCTCTCCCAACAGATGGCTGTGCACTGCGGCCCTTGGATCCAGACATTCATCCTGAAGTTTCATCTTAAAGTTTGCTTACAGTGAGCTTCTCACTGAGCGGTGAACCTCAAGTCCGGCAGTACAAACCTATCAGCCACTCCACAGGAGAGAGTTGGGCTATGTGCACGTCACGGAAACCCACCGGGCAGTGCTGTCCTGTGGGGCTGTTCTGCGTCTGCTGGGATTTGATGGCAGTGGCCTGGCTGGTTCTCTCTCATCTAACAAGACACCACTTTTTGAAAAAAATAGAGACTCACCCCCAAAAAGGAAAAAGGAAGTCGGGAGGTTTAGGTATGAGGCTAAAGCCACTTAGGTTTTATTGTATTTAGAAAAAAAAAAGGTAACTGGAAATTAAGGTAAGTCATTCAAAACGAATGAGAGTTTTTCCACCCTTATACTTCTTCAGTGGCAGCATTTGGACCCAGCGCCCAAGCCAGTTTTCACCCAACCGAGATGCTGGAAAGCGGAGCACACCGTCGTGCCCATCAAGCCCATGAGGGCGATGGAGCCCAGGGCGCCGCGATTCCGCTTGCTGGGTTCTGAGGGGAGAGAGAGCAGATGGATGTTACCGAGGATGTCAGCCATGACGACGTATCAACACCCCCCAGCCATGCTCTCCAGGCCGCTGGGGGATGGGTGTGGGCCGCCCAGCTTTCACAGGCGGAGCACTCTAATCTAGAGCTGCCTGTCAGGGACCCATGCCAAGTCACCATCACCATCCTGTGGCCGGACCTCAGAAAACTAGGGGATAAGTGAGACCCAGAGGCCCTTTGTTCTGGGGCTCTGTAGAAGGCCGTGTCTCGTGTCTCCTCCTCCTTTAAGAATCTAGAGAGGCCAAACTCTTTCCATCCTTTCCTCTGGTACACACAAGCACTGGTGTCATCACTTGGGGTTAAGTGTTGACCTGTTAACTTCAACGGTTGGTGGTTCAAACCCACCAGCTGCTCTGTGGAAGAGAGATGTGGCCAATCACTCCCCTAAAAGTAACACCCCGGGAGACCCCATGGAGCAGCTCTGTGTCGTCTGGAGGCTCACCGTGTCCGAATAGACTGGACAGCGGTGGCCTTGGTGATGGTCAAGTTTGTGGGAGGTAGAGTTAAGGTTTCGGCTACTAGAAGTCTAAACCCACGCAGAGGTCCCTCCAAGGACAGGCCTGGGAATCTGGTTCTGAAGGTTCACAGCCTGGAGAAGCCAATGGAGCAGGCAGGCTCGCCAGGACTCCATCCACTCACCTCCACCCCAACTACCACCACCTGCCCATCCCTCTGCCTCCCCCCCCCCACCCCAAGGGTAGGAGCAAGAACTCAAGTCAGATCACCTGGGTTTGAATCTTGGTTTAAGCTTTGTGACGTTGTGACCTTGACCCTAATTTTCCTAGACCTGTTTCCTCATTTATAAAATGGGATCATATCATCCACAGAATCCTCCCAGTAAATAGCACACGCAAAAGTTTTTGGACTACCAATTGCCATGTAGACAATGATCACTAAAATAAGTATTGCTCTATTCCAAGGTTCACAAAGAAAACAACAGACCTTCCACCTAAATAAGAAGCTACTGGATTTCCCACCTTTCTTAAAGTCCTGCTAAAAAGGAAAAAATACAGTAGCATCGGACTCTAAATGTACTTCCTTGGCAGATGTCAGTAAGTCCTTACCTCCTGTGTAATATCCATAAGCGTAGAGAACACGTCCAACAATCCAAGCCAAGCCCAAGCCAGAAACTATACGCTAAAATAAAAAGGCTGTGTTAGCATTTACCTGAAAGAAACAGGCACATCTGTATTAACAACACCTTGGGTTCATTTACACGATGTTTAAGCTGACCATTTCATGGAGACAGTAAAATATTACCGGCCACAGTTTCAGGAGGCTGAAGTTCTTTTTTGTAACCAGGAAGCTCAAAGAACTGTGGGGTCTATTAACTAACTACAGGTGGGCCTGGGAGCCACGTCCTGGGACCAACCCTTCCTAGCCTGGAGGGACAAGCTCTGGGTTGGAGGGTGGCTGGGGCGCAGTTTCCCAGGAAAGCCTTTGCAGGAAACTCTTGGCTTCCTTCAAAGCCAGAGCAGGGGCCCTGCTGATGTGAAAATTCCTGGTGCGATTTTTCTGGACCTTTTCTCACTTGGTTCGCAATGTTTCTTAGCCTGCTTCAGATAGTGATATTCTCTGAGACGATCCGCCCAGAGTATTCCTTTGAAGGCCCCCTCCAAAAGCAGTTGCCCCCCTCCCCCCACTGCCCTCTCTGCCGTGAATTTAACTGGCCCAGCAGATCCTTTCAGAAGTCACTTGTGATTGGCCCTGTTTTTGAAGGCATGGGAACAGGTGTGTCACCGAGAGAGCTTGCTGACAGCCACTCGGCGGTCAAGGGGCCCGTTTAAACGTGCTGCGTGGGATCCACCTGTGTCTGTGTGACCTGGAACCCCAGGAGCAGTACTTCCTGACACCCTCTCATTTCTGTGCAGTACAGCAAAGCCAAGCATGATGGAACCAGGCTTCCCTGCAGCTTGCTTACGCCGATTTCTGCCAGTGTCCCCTCACTGAAAGGTGAAGCTTTGGGAGACCAAGCCTCTCTGTGTTGCTCATTCTCTGTCAACCCAAGGGATCAGCCAGCATGTTTCCTGTATGACTACAGCGAAGGAGAACTCTCATACGGACAGAGTTGGGGGTCAGCTGGGCCCGAGTCCCAGCGTACTCTTAAAGCCCCTGGACATGGACCCCACGCTTGGAGAGTGGAGGGGCAGGGGCACGAGGAAGAGCCTCTGCAAGCTGGATGGAGGCAGGGGCTCAATCACCACACCACTGTGAGGACGGCGTGCACCCTGGGGGCTATGAGTCGGAACTCGCTTGATGGCCCGCACTAATAATTCTTAGAGCTATTTGACCCTTCAACTAGCCCCTTCAACTAGCCTACTCCATCAGAGTAGTCTGTAAAAGCATCCGGATGGAATCCCATTAAACATTGTGCCTGCACGTCAGAGAGGTCCATTCCTCTCCTCCCTCACTGAGCGTAGCTCAACTAACCCAAATCAAATACGAGGGGACTTCAAAGAGGACGTGAAAACACTCTGTTCCTTTCATTCCGTGTTATCACGAACCTTTTGCAGCCTCCTCGTTGATGGAAACACAAAGGAATGCTTACCGGGTGGTAGACGCCTCCAACAGCTAGGAAAAACAAGAAGGGAGGATACACTTCCAACCTGGAAGAGACGGAAGGGAACATTTAAAATAATGCCCTTACAGCTACACAGACTTCTTGCTATAACCAAACATCCTGAGAGATGGTGATCTTGGGGGACACCAAGGTCAAGGTGTTCCACATCCTCCTTTGGTGAGTGGCACCTGGGCAGACAGCTACAGGGCTGCTACCGGTCGGTGTCTCTGTGTGGAGGCAGTAAGAATGAAGAAGGTAAGATGCAGGTGGGAAGGATGAGTCCTAAAGGAGACACAAACATCAGTCTCTCCACAGCAGGAGATGTGAGGGATGGACCAGTGAGTGCCTGGTTACCGCCACCAACTGCTCTAAAAGCTATCATGGTGGAAGGTTCTGGATAGAGGGGGAGAAAAACACATGGGGCAAAACTCAACATAATTAAAGACAAGACAAAAGCACAACGAGGTTTACTTGCTTCAGACAGAGTAGACCCCCTCTCAGTCATCTTTTAGAGCTGGAAATAAACTCACCCCTGTGACTCAATTTCAGCCCACTCATAGAGTGGCCTTAGAGAAGGTTTCCACCTTAGGCCAATCAACCAGTTGGTATTGAAAGGGAGCATTTCCCTAAGGACAAAGCTCAGAAGGGTCAGGGGAGGAAGAGTGATGGAGACAGGGACGACCAGGAGGAAGTGGCTTAAGTGACTGTACATCATGGAGACTGCATCCGTGAGATGAAACACAATGGGTACGGAAGGCGGGATGGACAACGGGATCCGCTCTGCACACCTGCACTCAACTCACTCACAGGGGAACTTGAAGAAGTGGGGACATGCCTCTGCAGAACCAACAGGCACCCTGGTGGCACAGCGGTTAAGCGCTCAGCTGAGAACAGAAACCTGTGGTGATTGGCTTACTACTGGAGCCTCGGGAACTCCCCAGGGCAGTCCTATTCCTGTCCTGCAGGGTTGCGGTGACTCAGAAATCAATCTGCGGGCCAGAAGCTTGGCTCTGATATAGAGAGAGGAGAGAGCATGCCCCAGTTAATACAACACAGCTGCTGATCACAAGCCTGGGCGTTTGAGTCTAGCCAGAGGCAGAGAGGCTTGGAGAGCTACATCCAGCATTGCTGTCGCTGAGCGAGAGGAAGCACATGTTCCGTTCTCACAAGATATCCAGGCTGCAAGTGTCCTTGGTATCCCCCAAGGTCAGCACTCACGTGTTCTGGTGGGCTCGCTGGATGCAGTTGAAAAGGTGCCCGGTTTCAGGGTCCGTGCTGTACATGGTCGGGTACTGTGAAAATCAAGGGCATATCATTAGTCCATAGAGCCAAGAGGAATATTCACAGACAAACAGAGGCAACCTTAGAGACTATTTATGCCAAAGCATCTTCCCCCCTAACTAACTATGTTAGATGATCATTTAATTTCTCCTTAAACAGTTCTAGTGACCGGGGCCTCAGTACTCAGAGGAGTATTTTTGTTAGTTCCTGTGAACAGTCTCTCCTAACAAGAATGTCGCTAAAGGTTGAGGATTCAAGTCCACCTGAGGCTCCTTGAGCCTCAGGAAACCTGGGACCGCTGGAAAGCTCGCGGAGCACATTTTTCTCCGGCAGACGAGAACGGTGACCGTGAGTCAGGACAGACTCCGTGGAGGTTGGGATCATGGTTGTGTGAGAAGAGGTGGCTTGTGCCAGGCGCCAGGCCATCCATGGTACGTTTCAGACACATTACAGAGACGCCATAGGGAAATGGCTCTGTATCAAGAGTCATCAACTACACCTTTGTCAGATTTCTCTTCATGGGAGAAGAGGAAGCAGACGTGTGAGAACTTTAACGCACATGTCTAGTTAAAAAAAGAAAGAAACTGCACATGTGAATTTTAAGGGACTTCAGCCAGGGAAGCTATTTATGCACTGCTCAACAGAAACGGACGTCTGAAATTGCTCACTGGGAGACTGGAATTGCTACCACTAAAGCGAGTGTTAGGGGGGCCTGGTCGGGTAGAGCAGAGGGTTGGGCCGCTCACTGGCGGGTAAGCCTGGCACAACCTCCAACCGCTCCTCAGGAGAACGATCAGGCTTTGGACTCCCGTTAAAGAGTTATAGCCTCCGACACTCACACGGGCTAGGAATTGGCACCCACTGGATGGCAGTTAATGTCCCTCCCCTGGAGCTAAAGGTCTATCGCATCCATCCATCTTCTCTACATGGTAAACAAGGAAAACCAACTCCAGCCCTCGCCATAACAGGGACAATGTCACTACTACACCCTCTTTAGAAAACGCTACTCTTCCGTGCATATGGCACCAGCCCCAAAGTTCCCCTCTACAGGAGTCCTGGGCAAGGCACACAGTTCAGCTCTAACACGGAGCACAAATGCGGGGGGGCCACTGACCGGGGGTGCGGGAGGGGCCTAGCCCCTGGTCAGAGGGAGCTTGACGGGGCATTTAGGGAGGTGTGATCAGGCAACAATTTAACACTGTATCAGCTCTTCTCCCTCTTCTGACCCATTTTTTATTTGTTCTCATTTTTATTTTGTGCTTTTTTTTGGGGGGGGGGGCAATCACTGCCTCTGGTGGTCGTGGGCGCTGCCCAGTGCTGCTCTTGAGAGCCGCCGGTGGATTTGAACTGCCAAGCCCGTGGGCCGCAGTCCCGCCCTCAACCACTTACACCACCAGAATAGGGCTCAGCCCTTGTGCTTTCTTTTTGATTGAGCTTTCCCCTCTGTTTTATTTTGTTACTGTTCTTGGGTTGGGTTGTTTTTCTGGGATGAGTTTTCTTTCAATGGAATCCAAGAGAGGTAAATCATTACTTGGATTCCTAGTTTCATAGGAAGGGGAGGGGAGGTTGGGGGTGGTGGGAATAGGGTGATGATGAGGACAAGGAAAAGAAAATGCTTTGTGGTGATGGATTGTGGTGGTGATTGTACAACTCTTTCAAAGATATTCAAGCCATTGAGTTGTAAGATATGTGAGTCATAAGTTAATATAACTGCTAAAAATAAAATAAAGCAAATTTAAGAGGAAAAACCACCTAGAAACAAAAGGGGTGTGTTTCACAGCCACCCCAGCTGTGCTAGCCTCCTGCAGGGCCCCATATTGCTTGCCTCTTTTCTGCCACAAAGAACAGCATTTTATTTTATTAAAAAAAATCATTTTAAGGCTGAACTCCGGTGGCATAGTGGTTGTGCGTGGGACAGCGGCCCACTGGGATGGAGGTTCAAATCCAGCAGCAGCTCTACAGGAGCAAAGGCTGGGCCTCCTACTCCCACCACCAGAGGGCAGTGATGCCCAAAAAAACAAACAAAAAACAAAAAAATCATTTTATTGGGGCTCGTATAACTCATCACAATCCATACATTCATCCATGTGTCAGGCCCATTTGTACGTTTACTGCCATCATCATTCTCAAAGCATTTGCTTTCTACTTGAGGTCTTGGCATCAGCTTTTTTTCCCCTCCCTCTCTCCTCGATAATTTATAAATTATTATTATTTTGTCATATCTTACTCCGTCCCTTCACCCACTTTTCTGTTGTCCATACTCTAGGGAGGGGATTATATGAAGATCATTGTGATTTCCCCCCCCCCTTCTCCAGCACCTCCCCCCTTCCCCTCCTGATATTGCTACTCTTGTTTTTGGTCCTGAGGAGGTTATCTGTCCTGGATTCCCCATGTTTCCAGCTCCAATCTATACCTGTGTACATCCTCTGGCCTAGCCAGATTTGTGAGGTAGAATTGGGGTCATGACAGTGGGTGGGTGGGGGAGAGCATTAAAAAGCTAGAGAAAAGTCATGTTTCATTGTGGCTACGCTGTACCCTGACTGCCTCATCTCCTCTCCAGGAGCCTGCTGTGAGGGTCTGCCCAGTGGCTGAGAGATGGGTTTTGGGTCTCTACTCCGCACTCCCCCTCACTCTCAATGATATGATTCAAAGGAAACACGTTAAATAGTTTCAATTCTGAAATTGCCACTATTGACAACTTGCTCTGCGTGCCCCTCCCTATCCCCAACCGACGCCCGGTTCTTGAACCCATCAGTCATGGCCCCAGCCAAGCCAAGGAGCACGGCAGCATGTGCGCACCACTCACCTCCACCTTGTACTTCTTGCGGGCCTTGGCAACGTTGATGGCTAGATGCGCTACCATGATGAAGCTTGCAGCCCCGGTGAGAACCACGAAACCATATTCCTTCGAGAGGACCGCCATCTCGGCTCTGGGGGAGAAAGAGCACATCAGGACAGCAGGCCTGGCGCTGGGGCCAGAGCACTGCTTTCTCACCGGCAGGCGTGGGCCTGCAGGCCCAGAGAAGCGCATACAGCCGGCGACCCTTTCTGAAGAGCCCTTGCCGTGCGGTGATTCTGTCGTAGGCTGCGATCTGAGTGGTCATCCGCCTGAAACCACCAGCCGCTCAGCAGGGAGAAAGACGGGGCTTTCTGCTTCTGTAAACGCTTTCAGTTTTGGAAACTCATGGGGCAGTTCTACTGTGTCCTGGGGGGAGGGAGGGTCACGAGGAGTCGGCAGTGAGTTTCGTTCTGTTTTGTTTGAGCCTTCCTGCCCGCCTGGCATCCAAGAAGTTCACTGCATTGGGGCCCAACGGGGCCATTTCAAATGAAGTCATCTCTGAGGCCGTCAGAGGACAGTGCAAGCACAGTTAGATGAAGCATTAGAGATGAGGACGTATCACTCAGCCCCTTTTCTAAGGAATACATGCAGCACGGTAGCGTGAAGCCTGCTCAGACATTGACACCCGAGTGGAAGCGACTCCCCTCACACTTTCATAAAGGTGACATGTACTAAAGGAGAAGGAACTGGGATGGGGGCAGGAATAATAAACAATAATGAAAGGCAGGGAATATACAGTTTGGGAACCCAGAGTCCCACACTAAAGCTGGCGGTTTGCAAGGGTTGGATAATTAGTTGTGGAGACAGCAGAAGTGCTCTGGCGGGTGGTTTCAGAGGGCCTGCTCTCCGAGGCTGGCTCTCCATGTAGGAACAGGACAGAGATCTGAGTGGTTGCCCCAGAAAACTCAGAAAGTCTCCTGCCACCCAACAAGGAGGCCTGCATACGATCATAGCAACCTGCACTTCCTTGCTGGTATGGTTGGTGCTAAAACAGAGAGAGCCCAGCCAACAACAAAAGCCTCTACACTTCCATGGGTAGCGTGCTAGGCTGGATCCTCCAGGGAAGCAGAAACCAGGGACAGTTGTATGTGTTTGCATATAGAGATTTACACGGAGAAATGGCTCACAGTTATAGAAGTAGGGTTAAGTGCAGGCAGGTTCAAATCAAGTTTCTCCTGACTTGCGCGGTAGCTATGCGAGGTGACAAACAGTGCGCAGAATGAGGCAGAGGGTGGCAGGCGAAGGGCAGGCTGGTGGATGCAGAGGTACACGAATCTAACATTGGCCAAATGAATCCGCCGTGGGTTGTCTGCTGACAACTAAGGATTTCCAGGCGACATAAAAGGAGATTGAGGAATCAGAAACAGATTGAGCTCCAGCAGGTGAAGGGCCAAAGAGAAATTGGCTCTGACAGTCTTTCTCTTGTACAAATGGCTGTACCCTGTGGGGGAGCCACCAGGCTTCCACCTGACTTAGTTTGGGCTTACACTTAACCAGGTGGGTCTCGTTGGCATGATCTCTAACAGGCCATTCCTTGTCAACTCGACACCTATACACAAGTCTTTAACCATAGTTGAGACAATAAGAAAATTATACTTAAATGCCAACATGATACAACATGTGTAAGACCCAAAATGCATCAACCCCCTTTCGTCTTATACTTTATCGGTGAACAAAACAAAAATATTCAGTGCATACGAGTAGGGCTGACTCCTAACAACTACAGCCCTCATGCTTGCAACTGGTCGTGGAGACATGGCTCTTGCCTTCCGTGAGGGCCTAGGCTGTTGTGCTTCTTTGCCTGCTGTGGTGACCGAAGCCTTCTTTCTTGAAAAGCCTGGGTTCTTGGTAGTCATGTCAGAATCGAGGTACGATAACACCCCAGGAGTGTCTAGTGGACACAATCTCTAACCCACAATCACAGGGAGGGGCCCAGTTTGTCTGGCACCCCTCATTCCAGCAGTGTGCTGGTAGTTGTGTGTGTAATGAGAGCCAGCCACAGCTCCCACTGGCTTTGGGGAATGAGCCCCAGCAGAGGAGTTTTATCACACAGTGCCTGGCAAGCAATAGGCCCTCGGCAATTTACATTTTCCCTTTCTTCTGAAATTCTTTGTTCTTTTTCTAAATTAAAAAAAAAAAAAGCACTCTATTGTGAATTGGGGGAAGGTTCACAAAGTGGATGGTCATCAGTTTTATATTCAGCAATCCATGCATCCCATGTCTCAGCTCATCCATGACCATCCCAACCCTCTCTCTCACTGTTGCCATTCCTCTTCCTCCTCTGAGAGTTTTTCTTACATCACAAGCACCTATGGCAACAATGAAAAAACCGCAGCTAGGAATGGCTTGGGAGAGGAGTTCGGAACATGGACAGTGCTGTCTACACAGCTGCTGAAAACAAATCCAATAGGAACTCCACATCGTTAAGACTTGCCCTTGAAGGAGCGAACAGACTTCATTCTCTCAAGGGTTAGAAACACTAACAGTGGCTGAATCCCTATTTTCTGAGAACCCCAAGGCAAGGAGACAGATGTACCGCCTGTGTGCGCAGGCGAGTGCCTGGGAAGGGCGGGCAGGCCAGGCTGTGGCACCGGCTTCAGGCGGCCTCGCCACACCACGCCCTCGCTGTGTCAGCCTGCAGTAGATAGCTTCCAGGGAACAGGCTTGAGCAGCTGATAAGTGGCACTGAGCTCGCAGGCCTGGCACTTCTCTGGATGTTCCCAGAGGCACATCCCTACACTAATCACATATCTAAACTGTCAGTGGCAACTCACGTTATCAACAAGCTATTTTCTGTTGCTGTTGTTAATACACACAGCAGAATATATGAGGATTCCAAAAAGTTCATGGGAAATGAAATGAAAGATCATGAGATTTCCCCCAACGACTTCTGTGGGACCCTTTGTACACTAAACAATTTCTACATGAACAATTTAGTAGCATAGGTGACATTCAAACTGCGAGACCACTCTCACCCTTTTCTGAATTGTTCCTCCATATTACCACAAACTCCGTGCCTTTTCTAACTTTTGGGGTGGCGGTTGCCTGTTTGAACCCACACAGATAGCTCTTCCAAAGAGCATAGTGATCAAGGCAGACATTGTTTACATATGAAGCTCAACTATGGTTTAATTTAAAGAAAAGACTTGAGGGGACACTTTTGGCTTATGGTTTAAAAGTTGATCTCAATGTCCTTGTTTTGAGGGCTCATCCAAACTCAAGGGCTCCAGGAAGTCCGGAACCCAGGAGAATGTGAACTTCTGTTCTGCCTTTCCTCCTTTTGATCAGGATTCTTCTATAGAGTTACAGTCTGATCTTGCAGCCGAAGCACCTCAAACAAGTGTTCTGCTTTAGCAGTGACTGTTAATATGCTGAGAGAAGTTCACTTGTGTCTTTGACTCGTGGATCCATGTCGTTAGAAACTCTTTCATGCCTTTTGCAGTTCCATTTGCGTGATAGGTTTTAGTGGAGTTAATCCTTTTACAGTTTGAAGAATATTTTTCTTGGTTTTGAGGATCATTGTGATTGTCAAGTGTGGCATGTCTAACTCAGGAGCAACAGCAATCGCGGATTTTCACCTTCATGTTGTTTAATCTTTTTTACTTCCAAATTGTTATTTCTCCTTGGCCTCCTGAACACTGGTTTTGCTACCTTTGAGAGCCATGAGGAGCTTCACAGAAATATTTTTGAGAGAACATTAAACAGAGAAAGCCACAACACCCAAGAGATAATTCAAAACATGAAATTAGATGCCACCACCCATGAGTTAAAGAATGCACTGTTACACAGTTGACTCTTTAGATAGGAAGTACAGTACTATACAACCATAAGGTAGCACACAGGTATTTATTATGATTCAAACTCACTGCCTGTGAGTTCCTGCTAACTCAGAGTGCTCTTATAGGGCAGAGCAGAGTGTCCCTGTGGGTTTCAAAGACTATAGGTCGGCAGAGGTTCTCAACAAAGGGGTTTTGACCCCTTTGGGGGCCAAATGACCTTTCACAGGGGTCACCTAAGACTATTGGAGAATGCATTGCCCATGGTATTAGGAACGGAGACACTGCTCCTCTGTCTCTGGGTGGGTCCGCCCACACACAAGTGTCCCTCATTAAGACTGTTACCCATGCTACACCATGCTTCAAGACAAAATTTCATTGATTTGTCATTAGAATATTTGACAATATCTAATTACATAGTTTTTGTGATTAATCACTTCACTTTATGTTCCATTTGTAACAATGAAATACATCCTGCATATCAGATATTTACATTAGGATTCATAACAGTAGCAAAATTAGTTATGAGGCAGCAATAGAATTAATTTTGGGGGGCATCACTGCCCCCTGGTGGTGGGAGTAGGAGGCCCAGCCTTGCTGCTGGATTTGAACCTCCAACCCAGTGGGCCGCAGTCCGGCACATAACCGGACTCAGTATGAGTCACCGGGGCTCAGTATTAGAAATAATTTTGTGGTTGGGGATCACTACAAGATGAGGAACTCTATTAAAGGGTGGCAACACTAGCAAGGTTGAGAACGGCTGTTGTAAGTCTTTATCGGAGTAGAAAGTCCACCCCCCCCCCCCACCCCAAGGAGTTCCATATAGAAGAAGCTCACCAGCTTGCAGGATCCAAGGATTATAAATCATAGAATCCCAATCTGAAGGAGAAAATGGTACCAGAGCTTAAATCGTGAACACCCACTTTGCAGAAAGCTACGGATGACAGGAGAAGCCCCAAATACATTTGGTCAGGATCTACACATAAAATAAGCCTCCGGTGATTGTCCTTTGACCACTATTGAGGCATGAGAACCGCTCATCTATCAGAAGGTATTGTAGCGACAATTATAGCAGATTAGAATGAACATTTGATTGGAATGGCTGAAACCCGGTCATTTTCTCTCCCTTTTGACACAGTTTACGTTAGCTCTAGTTTTGATATCGATATGTCTGAAGTGTGTGCTGATAGAAAGATTTTTTTAAATGGTACGTGCACTGAAGTCTTCGCGAACCAAACAGCAGTCTAACTTAGTGAAAGTGCAGTGCCGGCCTTGAGCACGGGGCTTTCTAAAGCACGCATGACCTGGGATAAAAGCAACAACAGGCACAGGAAGCAGAAAGCTCCGTGAGGACGCTCAGGAGGCAAAGCGCTTCTGTTCCTGGGCGAGGAAAGATTCAGGAAAGGCCCGAAGTGCGGAAGAGCCTGGCAGAGTCACCAGGGTGGGGGGTGACAACGGGGAGCTGAAGTTCAGGAGGGCGGGTGCAGATGGTGAGGACTGCATACGCCATGGGAGAAGATGGGGTTTTTTACTCTCATAAACCCACAGGGGAAGTTCTGGTCTCTCCTATGTGGTCACTATGAGTCGGCATTGAGTAGGTGGGATTGACTAGAGAGGGGGAGAAAGAGACTAAGCCATGGAGCAGTTGATATTTCCAAATTCTCCCTCCAGGAATATGGTCAGCATAGAAGACAAGGAATGTGTCAGCAGAGCAAGCCCCACTTCCCAAAGGGAAAGCGATGTAACTCAGCAGAGCAGCATGATGCTGACTCAAGGGCGCCCCTCTGTGCAGACATAGTTTTCCCTAAAGGTTAAAGGTGCAGGGCAGTGGTGGTTCTGTGGCAGAGTTCCCAGCTTCCGGTATGGAAGGAGGCCTTGGTTAGATTCCTGGCCAGTGCATCTTCTCGGCCAGTGGTTCTCAACCTTCCTAATGCTGCAATTCTCTAATATAGTCTACCTCATGTTGGGGTGACCCCCCTCCCCAACCATACCATTATTATCGTTGCTACCTCATAACTAATTGTGCTATTGTTATGAATCGGGCGACCCCTGGGAAAGGGTCGTTCGACCCCCAAAGGGGTCTCGACCATAGGTTGCGAACCGCTGCCCTAGGAAGTCACCCCCATCTGGCCGTGGAGAACAGAGCATGGCTGTGACACTGAAGAGGAGTCCTGGTGGCACCGTGGGCTACTCGGCCCAGGAGAATGAGGTCATCCACTCCCTCGAAGCTTTAGCATCTCAGACACCCAAGGGGACGTTTTCACCTGTGCCTTCTAGGGTCAGTTAGCAGTCACCGTGGGCTCGGCGGTGGCAGTGAGTTTGGATTTCACAAAGCTGAACCGGTTTCAGAGGGGCTTCCAGACACAGAAAGACCAGGTAGAAAGGCCTGTTGACCTCCTCTTGCAGAGGAAGCCACTATAAACAACAATGGCTGTTCCACAACTGCTCTGTCTTGACGCATCGTGGGGCATGGCCCAGGACCAGGCAAACATTCTGGTCCACGGTGTCTAGAAGCCTAGGAACAAAGAGTTCTCATCAGGGAGAAGTGGCTACCTCTCCGGATGCAGGCCTACAGAAAAAGAATATGCTCGGCTTTGGAGAGAGGGCCCTTTGACAGCGAGGCTCTTGGGGAATGAGAAAAGGGGACAGCCCAAATACTCACGGTTAAGAAACAAGAGGGTTGTCCTGCCTCCTAAATTTAGGAGGCAGAATCACATGTGAGCAGGAGTCCAGCTGTCTCTACTCCCCGAAGCCCTCCCCCACATCCTGTGCTTCTTCCCACAGGAAAAGACGTATCATAGAATTCCAGGCACTGGGAGCTGCCAACACGGCCAAATGCAAGTCCTGCTCCCCCTTTCTCCAAGAAGCCTTTACTCTGAGTCTTATAGGCTCTGTCCTGGAATCGGTGCCTCCGTCTTTCACATTGATCAGTGAGAACGTGGTGCATCTCCACATTTCTCTTAGCTCTTTGAGGACAGGGAATATGCTTTTGGCTTTGTTTTTTTCATTAGAACTTGAATGAAGACTAAAAACAGAACACTGTTTCACGGTGGCCTAGGTAGTAGGTACCCAATTACTTTTGGTAGTGGTGGTGGTCCAGTCAGCTCTGACTTATACAGGTCAAAATGGGACACTGTCCGGGCCTGGGCCAGCTTCACAACCCCAGCAGGTTTGAGCCCATTGCTGTAGCTATTCTGTCAGCACAGCTTCTTGGGGGTTGCCTTCATTCTAGTTGCCCCCTCCTTTGACCCCTAGAGCAGTTCCAGCCCATCACACACACCATCAACGTAAGTCAGAAGGGACCAGATGGTGTGGCAGTCATGTATTCATGATGTCAATTTCATGATTGGGATGTAGGGGTGGAGTCTGGCCTCTTAATCTGGAGATAGCCAATGAGGCCTCTGTGTGGACATGGCTTTCTCCTGAGAATTCTGGGAAGTCTTGCAGTATTTCCCAATTGGAGAAGAGAAACTTGACTCAGTCTTCAAATGGCAAACTACTGACAAGACGAGATGGCAGCATGCTGATTGATCTTGATTCCCGGAGAATGGAGGGGTCAGAGGAGAGGCCACGTGGGCTTGTCTTGGTGGAGCCAAACCTCTGGGGCTGGAGAAGCCACATGGAGACTCCTGCCAGTGCTGAGATGCTTGGGAGGCCATGGGGAGACCCCTGTCAGCGCTGAGATGCTTCTACTGCCACCGGACAGACAACACTCTGCACCCACTCGCCTGTGATTGTCCTGGTGTCATCGCACATGCTTTGTAAGTTGGAAGGAGACTTTATAGACTGGTATCGGACTTATGATTTGGACTGGACTGGGTTGGGATGTTTTCTCAATGTTCCATTCCTCTTGTATATAAACCTTTCCCTTATATCCATATGCATGTTTACCAATTTGTTTCTCTTGTCTACCCAGACTAACACAGATGGCAACTGGGTTGGTTTCGGTTTTCTTTTTTACCAAACATGACAATGTCCCATTTGGCCCTTCCAAATTCTGTATTTCAAGAAAGCAAGTCAAAGTTTTGCCATCCACACATCTAAAGGACATACCTGGTGCATTTCCTCTAAGATTAATTTCTTATTTTCTTTTGACCTTTTATGATTTATTCCTTGCCATCGAGCCAATGTCCACTCATACTGAGCCTACGGGAGAGGGTAGAACTATCCCAGTGAGTTTCTGAAACTACTTCATGAGAGTAGAAAGTCCTGCCTTTCTTCTGAGGAGCAGCTGCTCGTTTCAAACCACTGACTCTGAGGATCACAGCCCAATGCACAACCACTGTGCCACCAGGGCTCCTTCAATGCATCAATTCGATGCATCAGTTTTCCTTCATCATTGTCCAACTTTCGCATTCACTCCGAGGAGACCATGTCTCAGGCCTGCTGCACCTTAGTCTCTAGCACGAACAGCAACCAAATCACCTAGAGGGTGTACACCCAACCCACCGGAAGAGCTTCTGATCCAGTAGGTCTTAGGTGCGATCTGGGAATCGCATTAGTAATGAGTCCATTAGGTGATGCCGGTGACCTGGGATTACATTTGAAGAACCACTGTTGCAGAATTCTTTCTTTCTTTCTTTTTTTTTAAACAGAAGACTGTTTCATCTGATGAAAAACTACATGCCAAGTCTTACTCTGGGAATCCATATTTTACCCATGCCCTTGAAGGCTCCATCTCCTAGAGTGTCACTCACAGCATGGGGGGAGGGGGCTGAGGAGACCGGAGGTTGTTCCAAGGACACACGGAGGGCATGCCACCAGGTGACCGGTTCTTCTAGCTTTAACAGTGAGCTCCACAAAACCATGTCATACTTGATATACAGAAATGAAGAGAAAAAGAAGTGGGCATAGGAAACAAAAGAAACACATCTATTTACACATCCAAGAATCCTAAACATATTAAATGTAAGAAGTTTAATCTATAGACACTGTAGGTGAGTTAGAGGTTCGCTAGAAAAACAAAACCAGGCCACTTATGAATATATCTATATCTATATATTTATACAGTGAGAAGGAATAAAATGGCTAATTAATCCATACAACACTACAGAGGAATCAGTTCAATTCACTTTCCTCAGAACAGTTAATATACTGTCCTTCAATTCATGTGGGCTGCAGGTCATGGAAAGTATTTCTCTCGATTTCTCTCCAATCAAGTTGCAACCTGATTAAACTCTGCCCACATGTTCCTATGGAGGCCTAGGTGACACAATAAACCTAACCATCACAGCAGTCAACTGCTGAAGACCAATGATGGAGAGAAAATACTAAAAAACAGTCAAATAAAAACAATCAGAATGATGGCTTTGTTTTCATTAGAAATAGAAGGCAATGAGATAGCATATTTAAAGGTAAAAGATTTTCATAGAATTCTGTCTATAGTGAAAAGTCCTTCAATCATGTAGGTGGTCCCCCCCTCCCCCCTTTTAAAAAAGGTAAGACAGTTCAGTGTTTTTTGAGATTGTTTTCTGAGCCTGTCCCATGACAGACATTGAATTCCCAGATCTCTCCTCACTCACAAGGTCAGGTTTTCCATTAGTCAGATGAGTCAGTGTTCAAGGCTGTTCTATCTTTCAAAAACAACTCCTGATGCTATGGGGTGACCTCTCAATACCATCTCCTCCAATACCCAGATTGGCTATACCTCCAATTCTGAATGATTAGCAACACAGCTTCAAACGAAAGGTCCACATAGAGGTCCAATGGAACCTCCAACTAACTTCTCAAGGAAAATTCCACATCCATCCAGCAGAAATAACAAAATGAAAAACAGTATCACCACTACCTATTAAGACCCACTATACATATACACACAGAGTACTTCCCATATGCTGGACAGGTGAACGGTATACTGGTTTCCCAGGCTACTGAAACGATGTGTCATAAACAGAGTAGCCTACAAGATAAATATATCCTTTTATAGTCTGGAAGCTAGACATCAAAAAGTAAGGTGTCACCAGGCCTGTGCTGCAGTTGAAGCTTCCTGGAGGGAAATCCTTCCTGGTTTCTCCCACCTTTCACAGCCTCAGGCGTTCCTTGGTACTTGACACCCTAACTCCAATCTGACGTCCTCGTCATATGGTCAAGACGTCTCCCTCAGTGCCTGTGCATCTTCACATGGCATCCTTCCATCCTCTTCTTAAAAGGACACCAGCCAGACTGGATTAGAGTTCATTCTACTCCAGGATGTCATCTTAATCAATCCCCTCTATAAAGACCTGATTTCCAAGAAAGCCATTTTCACAGGTATGGAGGTGTTAGGATTTGGACATATCTTTCTGGGGAAAATATAGCAATCCCTAATCCACTGTCAAAAATCTTTCTAAAAGTGAATACTCTTCATACAGGAGATGAAATTATAAAACCTTCTTCCATATAACCAAACACCTTGTGGGTTCAACTCGCTGAGATGGCAGTCAGGACCATCATCTCAGGGGCCACTAAGGTCAATTGGCACAGCACAATTCACCAAGACAATGCTCTGCATTCTACTTTGGTATGTAGTGACTAGGGTCTTAAAAGCTAGTCTTTTAAGAACAGGGTTTTAAAAGAACAACCATCTAAGTGGTCTAAGAGGGCACCATTGGATTCTTTCCATCCAGAGGAGAGAAGAGATTGAAAGCAGAAAGACACAATTAGTTCGATGGAAACATCAGTCCATGCAGACATCAGTGCCTACAACCCTGTGACCAGAAGAACTAGATGGTGCCCAACTACTACTACCAACTTCTCTGAAAAGGATCACATTAGACAGTCCGACATGGAGGGAGAAAAAAATGTGCACCAGAACTCAGCATCATAAAGGAGACCAAGTTGGCTGGTTGCGTGGAGATTGGAGGGGCCCAAGACTACGACCTTTACACTTTGGGTTTAGAATTAAACTCACCTCTGTTAGAATTAACCATGGAAGACCCAAAGGGCAGCAATTACTGGACGACATATAGAGGGCTGGGAAAGAAAGAGTGGAGACAGGAGGCAGAGAGGATATTGGAGGTATTACAATATTGATGAGTGGAACTAGAATGTGTTGAATATAAAACTATGGTATGTCAAGGAACACTTTTGCAATGAAAACAAGGTTTAAAAAATCAATACTCTATCCTCGCAACCATCTATGTGGTTAGAACTCTTATAACCCTTTTTTATAGATGAGGTAACTGAGGCAAGAAGAGTTAAGTAATTTACCTAAGGCCACCCAGTTAGTGAACACTGAACACTCTTCATTACTAAATCATGCTGCTGGATTTTCCCTCTACCTGGTAGTGGGATTACCTCCTCTCCCTGGCACAGGGAAACAGGAAGGGAAAACTCACTACAAAGCTCTCATTCAGGGCAATACTGAAACTACTTAGGATCTTCCCTCCAGGAGAAGAGGGAGGAGGTTTAAGAGCCCAGATTTAGTCTAGAGCTAGATCCAGGCCCAATGGAATCTTACATCTTCCTAGAATCGAGCTGTCTGTTCAGGAAGATTCCCACTATGACCCTCTAATGCATATGCCTTTATTTCTTTGTTTAGCCTGACAACCGGGCTAGACATACAATGCTGAGCAGAATCGGTGAGAGTAGGCACGACTGCCTGACTCTCAATTTCACAGATAAACATTTCTACTTTAACCTGACTACTCAGCAGTCTTCATTATTAGTTAAATATTGATTTTTAATGCACATATAAGGTTAAGGAAAGAAAACTACGAAAATCAAATGAAACAGGTGCAAGGATGGGGTTTGGGGGCAGCTGGAAAGTGCTTCTGCAGGGAGACCAGGACAATGCTGGCGCCTTGGTAACCACTGCATGTCTACAAGGTCATAGGCTGGTGTGCGTAGCTGGACCTGCATTGTACAATACTGGTGTGGTACAGCCAGAGACTTGGTGGGCTTTACAAAAGCTGGAAGGCTTCATTTTAAATGCTTACTTCGGGAGTGATTAGATGCAGGCTGAAATTGAAGGCTGCATTGCTCAAGCTCTTAGAAGACATGTTTCATTCCAGTGCCTGCGTTGGCCATGCAGAGTGGGTTGATAGTACTAGCCAAGATATTCTCCTGGATGAGAACCAGTATGTGTTAAAGCCTCTCACAACCTTTCCTCCCACTCCTGCTTCTACTATCTCACTGGGGCAGGAGTTTCTTCAGTTACAAGAGGGCTGAGCCAGAAATCTTCCTGAACTATATCCAACTGAACACTCCTTGGGATAAAGTTCTTCTGCACTATTTACCCCCCACCCCCCACCTAGGTTCTTAACAAAACCTCCCAGGGTCACAGTCACAACTGGAGAACAGGCAGGTTTATAGATTTGGACACTTGCTGCAAATAACCCATCAATCTAAGCCAGGAGGTGACAGCAATGTATCTTTTACTAAATGAAAGTCAATCAGCTTTTTCAGGGACAGAAGACTTTGCTTTTAAGCCCCCTCTCTACTCCCCAGACCAGCTTGAACAAAGACACCAGAGCCAGCCTGAACAAAGGCAACATCACCCAACTCCCAAGGGAATGATGCACTCCTCAAAACTCATCAGTGGGTGTCTTCTTTTTTCTTTCCCCTTCTGCATTCAGGATGGGACAATGATGAAGCCCTCATGGGTCCTCTCAGAGTCATGACCTAATCTATACCCTAAGCCAAACTCCCTGCCATGTAGTTTTTTCCGACTCATAGCCACCCTACAAGAACCGGGAAGAACTGCCCCTGGGGGGGTTGACAGGAGTAGAAAGCCTCATTGTTTTCCTGAGGACCGGCTGGTGGTTTTGAACTGCTGACCTTGCAGTTGGTCCAACAGGTAACCCACGCCACCACCAGGGAGGGCTCCTTGACCCAGGCTAGCTTTCATCAAAATCTTCAACTGGCTCTGCCTGGACTCTCCTCCACAGGAGGTGGACACCTTGCACAGGTGGGCACCCAGTTTACGTGGCAAAAAATAATCAAGATAGGACTAAGAGAGCAAGACCTGAGCAGGGTAAGGTCAGGGGAGTTCTAAACACGGTGTGGGGGTTCAGAAGCACCGAGGCGGCCCTGGGTGTCTGGTTGCATGTTTGAGCCCCTCCTGGGAAGGTGTCTCTGCTTGCTTCTATCTCCAGAAGTTCCCACAGAGGAAGAGTTCTCAGAAGTCCCCCGAAGCAGGACAGCTCCCCTCCGCCGCGCAACATCGAGTCCCTTGGGGACATGTCAGAGTGTAGGGGGAAGCAACCCGAGGGCACCTTCTCATTTCCACGGTGGGAGAGAAACAGGAGGGGCCCAGGGTTGCCGAGGCGCTGCCTACATCCTCCTTTCTGCTGGCTTCCACAAGAGGCAATGATGACTTCCGTTTGGGTGTCCCCATGTTTCACGCGACAGATTTTAAACGGAGCACAGGGACGGGCACTGAAGAGATGGAATCAAAACCAGGCGAGGAAGAGGAACTCCCACTTCACAATGACACGGCGGACTATCTCTTAAGGACTCGCCATGGAAGGTTAGTTAATAAGAAAACACACACCTCCAGATCCGCAAAGCTACTGCCATCCAGTGCATGACAGCGCCTGACCACCCCTGTGGGAGTACGGCCGGCGTGGTGAGGTTCCTAACCATGAGCGGTCAGACGGAGAGAACCAGGGCTTTCTTCCCAGGTCCCTCTGCCACGGTTCCACAAACCAGTCAGCCAACAGCTGGGCATAGTTTGTGCCACTGCAGTATGGGCATGGCTTTTCCAATCCTTGATTATTAGTGCAAGTGAGGTGCATTATCACCAAGCAAGTCATAAGGTAGGTCTTTTCCAATCAGCTTTTTAATCCCCAATCAACACAACTTACTCCTATCATAGGGAGCCAGGAAGATGAGTAGAACTGTTCCCTAGGGTTTCCAAGGCTACAAATCTTTTTGGAAACAGGTTATCTTTCTACCATGCAGTGACTGGTAGGTTCAAAGCTTTCGGTTAACACCCCAGTGTTTAACACATTGCACCCCCAGGGTTCCTTTCCTAATCCCAGCACCTGGTGTCCTTCAATTCCTCATCAATGTTACTGGTAGAGTGCCTGCCACATGGAGACTATGAATTAGAATGGAAGACCTACCCCTTTAAGAGATACAAGTACTATCATCCAAGTATATTTAGTTTTTATAGTTACATAGATGCAGATGAGCTATAAGACAGAATCAAGTTTCAGACACCATTTTCAGTCCCACACCTTGGTCAACTGTCAGCGCTGAAAACAATTGCTTAGCACATACCTGCATTGGCTGGGGGAAGAGGGAGGAAGATCGGGCATGTTGTTCAAGATTAAAGTAAGCAAATTACTTATTCTGGTTTCTCTGGAGTCTGACTTCTGCATCAAAAGGCCTGAAGCGTGCAGCCTGAATGGACTGTGCATCTCCTGGGAAAACTGGCAATCTGCCCTTCAGGAAGAAGACAGAACAATTCTAGGCTCCCATGACAGTGTCATGGTAAACTTTCAGAGGCTCCAAGGGTGAAAGTTTGTGGCTTTGTTAAAGCTTTATCTAGACGTGCAGGTCAGAAGGGGTGGCCTAAGGATGCCTCCCAGGAGATGTGACCCCAGGGACAGCCCTTAGGCTATTTCCCATGGTCTGGAGGCTCTAGCCTCCTAAGACAGGGAAGAGAATAGGGAATGGCCACAAACATGGAGGGAAGGAGAAATAGAAAAAGACACCCGATTTCATTAAAGAGGAGCGTTGGTGGCATAGTGGTTAGGCATTGGGCTGCTAATTGCAACACCAGCAGTTCAAAACCACCACCTGCTCTGAGAGCGTGAAAGTGTGTGTATGTGTGTGTGTGGGTGTGCGCTTTCTACTCAAGTGAGTTCCAGTCTAGCAAATTCAGAAGGGCAGTTCTGCTTTGACCTACAGGTTTGCATGCGTCAGCATCAACTCCATGGCAGTGAGTTTTCGGTTTTCATTTACTTGTTAAAGAAGGTGCCCTCTTGGCAGTGTAGGTTAAGCCTAGGGCTACTAACCCCAAGGTCAGGGGTTCATTCCCACCAGCTGCTCTACAGGAGAAAGCTGAGGCTAACCTATTTGTTCCGGTAAAGATTAACAATCTTGGACTCCCTATACACAGACACTATGTCTCAGAATCAACTTGATGGCAATTGGTCTGATCCATTAAAGAAACCTAATTTCACAAATTCCAGACAGAGAGCATTTTATCTAAGAATGCTTGTCCCCAACCCATGCCTAACACCTTGTTCAGCAGCACTTGAGTACGGTTCTTTCAGTTATTCACCTCGACTACTCAATGCTGTGCACCATGCCAGGTGCAGCGTTACAGTGGGACCAAGGCTAAGCAGGAAGGTACTAACATTCTGGAATATATTCAAGTGGACATGGGGCATCAAAAGAGGGCCTGGGGGAGGAGGGTAAGAGCCTGGGACATGTGCAAGAAGGACCCACAACAACAGGAGAGAGAAAAGAACACAGGCAGAGATAACAGCAAGTGTGGAAGTCTGAAACCAGGAGAGCAAAGTGCCTGTCATGTAGGGGGATGTTTGAGGGAATACTGATATGGGCACTACAGGAAGATGCATGCAATGTTACACATTATTCCTATTATGGATGAGTGCATTATTTACCGAGGGTCTTTACCAATATTAACCCATTTAAAGCCCTACGAAACCTACTGACATCGAGTGCATTCTGACTTCCAACAAGCCTACAGAATATAGAACCCCCAGCAGTGGCTCCACAGGAGCAAAGGCTGGGCCTCCTTCTCCCTTCACCAGAGGGCAGTGATGCCCCCCAAAAACAAAAACAAACTAACAAAAGAATATAGAACCCCATTGGGTTTCCGAGATTGTAAATCTCCAGAGAAGCAGACAGCCTCTCTTTTTCAAGGCAGTTGGTGGATTTGAACTGCCGATCTTAGCGTAACAGCCAATTACCTAACCCATCCACTAGTTCTCGAACCCAGGGTGGCAACCCCTTTGGGGGTCAAACGATCCTTTCACAGGGGTCGCCTAACTCATAACCGTAGCCAAATTACAGCTATGAAGTAGAAACAAATGTAAAATTATGGTTGGGGGTGGGGGTCACCACAACATGAGAAACTGTATTAAAGGGTTGCAGCATGAGGAAAAGTTGAGAACTACTGCATTAAGCCATCAGAGAGAGCTCCCCTAAATTCTTTTTTTTTTTTTTGGTGTGGCATCACTGCCTGGTGGGAGTAGGAAACCCAGCCTTACTCCTGGAGACCTGCTGCTGGATTTGAACTGTCAACCCTGTGGGCCGCAGTCCCGCACACAACCACTAGGCCACCAGGGCTCAGCCTCCCCTAAATTCTTATAACCTCCCTATTAGCACAGGCATCCAGGTGTTGTCAAATCCACTCAGACTCAAGAGACTCAATGTGTAATAGAAGGAAATGCTGCCAAGTGTGTCTGAGCTGATGGGCTATAGCTACTGGGCCAGGCCATCTCACTGAGGGCTTTTCCCTTTGGTACATACCCTCCACTTTAACAAGCATGATGACTCGCTCCAGGTGAGGAAACTGAGCGCCAGAGAGCTTAAGTAACTTGTCCAAGGTGCTATTGATACCATATGCTACCACTGGGCAAAACCTGGCAGTCTGGTTCCAGAGCCCATGACAATACTGCTATTCCATGAGGCTGGATAACATGACTGAACACATCTTATCACTTTTGGAATTTCCCATGTCCCCTGACACGTGAGAGCATAAACTACATTAACAAGAACAGAACTAATCATTAACTCAAAGTCTGAAACGGATTAAAGGCTGAGATGTTTCTAACTGGAAAAGGGGGTGGGGAGGGGATGGACTCGAGGAAAGTCCAACAAGAGGCAAATTCTTCTTCATGAGCACTAGGGATCATGAGAAAGGGGAGGGGGGCCCTTTTATTTTTCATAGCAAGCAAACCTGTAACAAGCAAGGCGACCAAGAAACCTGCACTTTATTTTGTTTGCATCCCGAATGGCACACACCTGTACCTTAACTAGCATCTCACAGGAGTCTAGGGCCACCAGTCAAGGAAGCCACAAATCCCCGAAGAGGTAGGGTGGGAATCTGGAATGAGTCACATTGGTACCACTTGGCTTTTCCATCACTGAGCTCTGTGAGTAGACTGTAGTTAATTCTTAGCAGCTGCTGAGTCCCTTCTTGGGTAACAGGTTTCCTGAATGAAGGAAGTGCCTTCACTGCTGGCTTCCGTCTGAAAGATCGGTCTGACTTTTCCATGCCGGTCTTTAGAATAAGCGTGTGACAATCATTGGCACTTCTGAAGATGGAGAGATAGGATTTCACTTATGTATTCTTATATAATAGGTGACCGAGGCCAGAAAACTGAGAACCCAAATTCCAGTTGGTAATCAGGTGAGCACTAGAAAGAACTCAGGGGGGGAGAGGGCATGTTTGGATTCCAGATGCTGAACTCTTCAAGGCTATTTGCACATGCATTTGGAAGGTGGTATAATTCGTCTCATTTGCTGCTTCCCTTTCCACAAACATAGGTACATAGGCAGATCCAGTAAGACAGTGAAGGGTGAGGAATCTTCATTTTACACGCCTGGTAACAAATTCTCCCGGTTCAGGAGGCCAGTGCACTCATTAAATAGCATTAATGAATTCAGTCGCAAAAGCATTATTGCAGAGTGTTCGTCTAACCCTATGAGTCCATGCTGACTCTCAGTGACCCTCTGGAGGCTATCTGAGGTTATGATACACCTTCACAGACAGAGACAGCCTTAGCTGTCTGCGGTACAGGGGCTGCTGGGTTTGAACTGATGGCCCAACCACGCTCACTTGACAGTATCACGAGGGTTCTGTAGTGTGCTAAATGGCACAGCGGCAGTGATCTGACTGTAGATTCAGAATACTTAAGTATAATGACGGGATGATATACTAATAGTTTGTAGAATAGGTTATTAAATTACTTAGTGTGTGTGTGAAACATACAATCAGGTGGCATGTAGTGAATCTACAATGTCATCCAACCACCACCAGCTCCTGAGTTTCCACCAATCTCTATCATCCCAGAAGAGCACCCTAAGCCCATTACGCAGCCATTCGGCACCCTACTCTCCCCTACGTGACTTGACAGGGTGGCTTGTCGCCTTCCTCACTGCAGTCCTTTCCCCAGGTGAGACAATGGACAAAGTCCTTTCCTGATGCTGCTCTGGCCGCCTTAGCTCCAGGTTACCGTTTCCTTTCTGGTCGGGGCCTCCTCTAAACTCAAGGACAGCGGGACAAAGTCTAAATACGGGGGCGAAGCTGCCTCCCCAGCTCAGTCCCGCTCTTTAAACCTAAGGAAAGACCTGGGGTGCCCAGCTCATGCCTGGCTTCTGAATCGTTATCGTTTTATATATAGTAACATCTGTTGGGGGTAAAAAATACCGCGCGTCAAAGTTTCTATTTCCGTAACAGTGAGTCAGGAGGAAGAGCCTAGCACGCTGTTTTCCCAGGGATGACAGTATGGTTTGAATGTTACAGGTCAGCTTTACATTGGGCTCCTGTGAAAATGCTCATGCTCGATTCTGATTCAGGCCACAAATGTGCTCGGTGCTAATTCACAGAAATAAGACCTAGCCTGACACCCTGGCCAATACCCCTGGGGGCGGGCAGGTGCTGCAGGCGCAGGGTCTTAGAGATTCCCCCGCTCCAGCTTCCCACACACAAAGGAGCCCTCAAGGGGCAGCCACCGCACGCGGCTGTACCCTTCCAAGGCCAGGGCACCTGCCGCACAGAATTGCCCCCTCCAAATCCCTGTCAAGCCGCCCCCCCTCCGTTTTCCCCTTCCCACACTCGGGCTCCTCCTCTCAGCTCCACCGTCGCTAGTAAACTTCTGACTCCCAAGGAAAAAATTAGCAGGAGCCACAACTTCGTGCGATGACTCACCAGGGAGTCTCCAACTCCCACCACCGCCCTGTGGCGGCCCCAGCTCGGTGGCCCTGGGCCTCTCCGATAAAAGGGGAAATTATCCGAAAGCCCAGGCAGGAGCTTAAAAATGAAGCGC
Organism: Nesogale talazaci; assembly: GCA_004026705.1. Classification (NCBI taxonomy): domain Eukaryota; kingdom Metazoa; phylum Chordata; class Mammalia; order Afrosoricida; family Tenrecidae; genus Nesogale; species Nesogale talazaci. Next base: position 1,476 of record PVJH01027493.1, on the reverse strand, counting down.
CCTCCCCCTCCTGCGGCGTCTCTCCGAGAGGCAACGACCCAGTGAGAGGTTCCGATTCAAACGGACACACGTTTCCAGGAGGCAGGAGGCAAACAAAACACAATTCCCTCCGAGGCGGTTCCTAGCAACACCTTCTCCTCCGCACGCGGCGCGGCGCTGCCAGGCCATTTTAAAACCCACGCCGCAGGGCTGCGCGGCGAGGCCCCCGCAGTACCCGCCCGCGCGCGAGCTGCAGCGGGCCAGGCCCGGGGAGGGCCCCGGAGGCGGGGCATGGGGCCCCCTCCCCCACCTCCGGGGCTGCCCAGGAGAGGAGAGGCCCCCCAGGCGGGTTGACCTTGAGACTCACCCGGAGCGACGGAGAGCGAGGCCCAGCCTCCCCGACAGGTTGCAAACCCACTCCATCGCGGAGGGGGCGAGGAAGGTGGAGGAAGGCCCAGGGCCGGGAGAGACAGAAAGCAACCCATGGACGCGAAGGGCGAGCGCGCGCGAGCTCCCCTCGGCCTCGGGCCGCGGGGGCTGCGGGTGAGCTCCGCGCGGCCGGAGGGGCGAAATACCCGCACTCACCTGGGTGTTTGGTCTCCGCTGCGGCAGACCCCAGCAGACCGCAGAGGCGCAGGCTATTGTGGGTGAGGCGCCGTCGGTCTGGTGAGGGGCGGGGCTGCGCGGCGCCGGAGCAAGCCCCGCCCCCTCCCGGCGGCCCGCGAGCCACGCCCCAAGGCGGGGCTCCGGGATCCTGCGCTCGCGGCGCGCGGGTCGCTCGCGGTCTCTGGTCGTGAAGGGGAAGCGGCCTTTTCTTCCAGTTCTCGGTCAGTCACAGTTTTACGCTTCATTCCCCCAATCCATAGGCCGCTGCGTTTCTCCAGGGGCCTGCCTGGATGGTTCCCTCAAGGGTCGCAAACCATTGGCTAGTTGTCAGATTGGCTGTGCAGAACAATCGCTGTGCGGCACCCTATCTGTTTCTTCCCCAGTAGCCAAAGACGGGTGTGGCGAGAAGGGCATGCGCTCTGCATCCAGCGTGCAGCCTTGTTAACCAACAGTTTCCATCATCGGATCATCCCGCCAGTTAAATACTTCCGTATTTGAGAGCCTCCATGGATCAAAGTGAATTGTGTGATCTTGTCCTGTTGAATGCAGAAAGAGTAAAAGTTAGGGTGGGGAAGTGACTTAGAGAGCATCGTCGACCAATTTTCATCAGTGAAAGTCAGGAAGGTGCCTTTGTAATTTTCACCTGGTGCCGTAATGCGTGATGTAAGAGATTAACGAAGCGCCTTTTATTTTTGAGCTGATGTGGTAAAGTTCTCTGAAAGGTGCGTGTCAGATGTTTGGATAAGGGTGCACTGTCAGTGCTTGCCATCGGCGCGGAGATGGGCCTCTACCAGCAGCGCCAAGGTACACGTGGTGGTACCAGGCACTGCGCCCTCAAGGTGAGGCGCAGCCTTGGACTGCGCCTGCGCAGAAGTCCAGCCGCGCGGGGGG
>PVJH01027492.1:0-28579 GCA_004026705.1 Nesogale talazaci | reverse complement strand
CCCCCACCCCCACCCCCCAGGCCGCGCTGCATCAGCGTGTGGGTGGGCTGGGACAATGAGGTAAGATAAAAGCACTCACTGCCATCGAGCTGACCTGCCTCATCGTGAGGACAGTGTAGAAAGAAATGTCATCACAGCCGCACATTCAAATCAAACTCGCCGTCACTGAGTTAATACTTACTCAGAGCGACCTATAAAAGGGCAAAGCGGAACTGCCTGTGTGTTTCTAAGGCTATACATCTCTCTGGACAGTGGAGGGAGTGGTTAGCAGACCAAGGATAAGCCACTATCCATGACCCCCTTAGAGACCTCTAAGGGGATGTTGCCCAGGCTGGGGTGCAGTGACGACTCACAGACCATCACAATTCTAACTGGTTCAGTTTCTGGCCCGAGCCAGTTCACAGGATAGAGAGATTACTACCTGCTTCTGCTGTAAGCGGATGAGAACGCGTATAAGTCGCATTATATACACAACGGTAATTGGTGTAACTAAAAACGGTAACATATATTATTAACCCTCTGCATGCTCCCAACATAACCTCCCAAACCCATCTCCTCGGTCCTGACATCACAGTCCTACAGAGCGAAGTCAAGGTGCCCCCAGGCGGACTGGAGGAGCAGACTGCGTCTCTCTTCTGGGGCCTGACGGTGGGTGGGTTGGAACCGCACCAAGGCTTCACCCCTGGGCCACCACGACAAACTCCAGATCAGGCAGGACCACATTTTGCTTTTAGCAAACAAAGCAAGCCAACGGTAACTCAGGGGGAAGTCTTCCTTCAGGTCATTAAGATGATCTGAGACGCCTGGGACCAAGACACAAATGATTCTTGAGAAGTTTTTGGCCCTGTTTGTTTTTCCAACCAAAAAAATGGATTTACTATTTTCTCCTTTTTAATTGTCATAGTCCTTCAGGAATGGAAACCCAGATGGCACCTATCGTGGCCCTCAGCACCAAGGCTTGCTGGGAGAGCCGCAGCGGGGGCAGAGCCCCGAGGCTTCGCTCAGCCTTCTCTTGCACCACCTTCGGCTGCTTAGTTTCAGCAATCCAGCCTTGTTGTAAAGTTTGGGCAAGTTCAGGATGTACTAAGGGAAACGATAGACCTCCAGGCCTACGATACACCCCGACAGCTGATAGTTAGTTCTTTATTTCTGTTACTCAACACCTGGGCCCCGTTCCTACCAGGATGAGACTATACGTCAAATGACCGATTTCTTCCACCTAAGATCCCGGGAGCTGATACCTGATTGAGGAATACCAAGCCACCAGGTGCCCATGGGATGGTTGTTGCTGTTGTTAATGGACTTAGGTTCTTGCCTTTATTGTGAAAAAATAAAACTTGCTTGACTAGTCAGTCACTGAGAAAAGACTGAGGGATTTACCTGTCTTCTACACTGCCCCATACCTACTCGATAGCACAGAATTCCTGGAGGTCATTCCTTGGAATAGGAGTCTTGCTGGCACAGTGGTTAAGCACTCAGCAACTAACTGAAAGGTTGAGGGTTCAAACCCACCAGCTATCCTGCCCTAGAAGGCATGGCCATCAGCTTCCAGTGTTTCTGATTTGGGGGCGATTCTATCCTACCCAGGCCACGGGGTCCCTCAGAATTGGTATCAACTCAAGGGCCATGGGTCTGGCTTATTGGCTGTGGTCTTGGCAATCAGTCGGTTTTGAAACAGCTCATCTTCAGACACCTTTCCTGCACTGCTGCTGGGGTGAGTGGTTCTTCTGGGCCCTATGTCTGGGTGCTCTGTCTGGCACCATCCTTGGCAGCAGTCAGCCTGAGCTCACCCCTCTCGTGGCCTGGAGCTGCGTGCCTACTCCGCCCTGCTCTGCACAATGACGAGGCGCTGGGTCAAGCTGCTGGGGTCACTGCCAGACCCTCCTGGCCTTGCTGGTTTGCAAGGGCCCTGGTCACCACCAGCACAGAGCACCTCATCCAAGATGTGGGGGCATCAGGGAGGTTATGTCCAGAGCAAGCCTGCCCTGCCACCGCTGCCGCCCCGGACAACAGCAGGGGAAAAGAAAGAGCCCTTGGAGCCAACAACAACAACAACAACAACAACAACAACAACAACAGGAGTTTGGGCCTTTTCGACGAAATCCTTTTTTGATGTGTTCGATAAAAAGTTAAAGCCTTAAAAGAAAAAGATTCTGGGGCTGAGCCCCGGTGGCGTAGTGGTTGTGCGCGGGCCTGCGGCCCACTGGGACAGAGGTTCAATTCCAGCAGTGGGGCTGGGCCTCCTACTCCCACCGCCGGAGAGCAGTGATGCCCCCCCCCGCCCCCAAAAAAAGAAAAAGATTCTGATACAGCTGCTTCAGACTAGCATCTGGGGCGGGAACCAGCGGCACAAGGGCCAAGTGCGTGCGCAGAGGGAGGGAGGAGGTGCAGCGGTCGCTTCTGTACTCACCCCCAGCCTCGGACAGCCCAGGAAGCATTCCTATAGGGACTCGCAGTGGCGAGTCGCGATCTGACTCAACAGCAAAGTCTTTGAGTTGGGGGTTGGTTTTGGTGTAAACAATTCGCAAGCCCAGCGATTCTGACAGTGATAGGAGCCAGAATATTCCCAATTGGGAAGGGCTACAAAAGCTGCGAGCCTCCATGGGACGGGCGCCACCTCTCCACCGGCCTCACCCCAGGCAGAAAAACCTCCCAGTTGGGGGCAAAGGTCAGCTCACCTGATCATTCATGTCTCCAGACTCCCAGAGAGCAAACACCTTCTGTTCGTCCGGCGAAGCAGCAGTCTGTGGGGGAAACTAACCAGGGGCCAAGCATGAGTTGTTCCGTCTTTACCCATGGGTTCCACTCCCAGCTCTGCCATTCCCTAGCTCTGGGGGTCCGGACGGTCCTTCTAAGAACGACCAGTGCTTCCTTGGGCCTCCATGGGAGAGGGCATAATGCCACCGTGGTGCTAACCAGAGGGGGAGGGCCATCCTGTTGTCTCCCCACTCCCACCCCCAACTCCCCTTCAGTTTGTCTCTAGTTTAGTTCTCGGCCTTAATACTCAGTGTCCTCTTGCCCTACAATGTCAGCCCCAATGTGTCTCGAGAAGTCCTCTCTCCCACAAATCCTCAGGGTGCCCCCTGGGAGTCCTTCCACTCGCTATCCACAAGTATGGTTTCAGGGGTCCTGCCAACCTTCAAAGCTGCCTGGTTCGGCCAGGCCCAAAGGTGAGCCAGGGCATGGCAGGACAGGCCCTGGGCACCACAGGAAGGAAGTTAACCTTGGGCTCAAGTACTGGCTCCACAACTCCAATTAGATAACTACGTCTCATTCGGTCTCCAGACACATGAGCTTCTGAAATGGGTACTTCCATCGACAGGCACAGAGCTCAATACCAGAACCAGCAGTTAAACTCAAGTCTCTGCCAGACTCCCTGCTACAGGGCGGGGCAAGGGGACAAGTGGAGAAATAAAATCTAATCCAGCTCAGAGACAGCTATGCTAGGCCCTCTCTTCAGGATCAGGATCAGGATGAGGGAGGGGGGTCTCCCTCAGGCTCCAGCTCTAAAAAGAGGAAATGTGGCAAAGGCAGGTCTGGGGAACAGAGAGGACAGACTATCTCATCCCCCCCTCTCCTGCATCCACTCTAGCAGCCCAGAACCCTCCTCCCTCTTGTTCCTCTGACGGTCACTGGAGTGAGCCATCTGCTGAGTGGACGAGGAGAACTCTAAGCAGAAGTCCTGAGCCCTGGGACCTTCCATGGGAGGGGCCCCCAGAGGGGCAGGGGCTAATGTAGCCCCTCTCCAGATGCCGGGCTTCCTGCCCGCCCTCGTTCCCAAGGATGGCGTGGCCTCAGAGCAGCACGCAAAGCTGAGGTGCTGCTGACCCTGGAGCCGTCCGCACCTCTTGTCCGAGATAACCTCACTGAGTGCTGCCAGCCGGGCAGCCAGAAGAGACGGAGGGAAGATCGGCTGCAACAGATTCCTTCCGCAGACTGCACGCTTTCCCTCACCTTGGCCTCTTCCCATGAAAAGAATGCCCGGGGTGTGGAGGGCCCATCCTGCTCGCTGCGAAGCCTGGTGCTGGAAACGCGCACCCAGAGGCCACTGCTCTTGTCACAGGGAGCTGGCCGGCAGGCGCAGCGGGGCTTGACAAAGGCCCTGGTAAGGGACTCCGCCCATCTCAGACGCACAGGAGGGCCTGAGACGTGCACACATTACACTGGGGCTCACACACCAGCCCTTGCGGCTTCCCCTTGCTGTACCTGTTCCTCCCTGGGATTCAATGACAGCAGAAATGACATCATCCGGAGGAAGGGCAAAGTTGACCGGCATGGCGGAGGGGTCTGGGGCCGTGATGGGAAACCAGGGAGGGGGCTGGTGTCACCTGAGACGCTGACTGAGGCCCAGCAGCACGCAAGGGTGTGGAGACACCCCTTTCAGCCCTGCCGCCCAAACCCCACAATGCAAAACACGGTCTCCACTTCCAGGGAGGCTCAGAGAGGTCAGCAGGGCTGAGGGCACACCTGGCCAGGTGAAAGCACAGAGACTCACACCCGTGTGAGGTCTCCCCCTCCAGAGACGGTGGTCGGTGAGGGCCCCTGCTCCTGGGGAGGGCTGGGTGGCCGGGCTCTCCCTGGCACCTGTCCCAGCAGGCACCGAGGCTACTTACAGGCACCAGTATTTGCTTACAGCCGGCAGCCAGCACTGTGTCCTGCAGCATGCGGTCCGAGATGCCACTGAAGAGGGTGTGGCCCGGCGGCAGGCTGGCCAGGTGCATGTTGAAGAGGCGCTTGAGTTCGCTCAGCGTGAGCACAAACTGTCTTTGGAAGGTGGCCTCCACGAAAGCCCGCAGTTCCCGGGCCACAGGGGTGCTGGCGCTGCCCGGGCCCGGGTGCCCGTTGAAGCTGTCCCCACCTGCTGCCCGCCCGACAGGCAGTCCGTTGGCCAGCCTGCTGTTGAGGCCACCGCTGGGGGTAGTGTCCATAGGCTCCTCTTCCTGCTCCTCCTCCTCCCCCTCCTCACTCAGGGGCTCCTCTTTGATGCGCACCCCTGGCAGTGGTGGGGGGGTGGCAGCAGGGGGCACCTGCAGCTGCTCCTTCCTGCGCTGCAGCTCCCGCTCCAGCAGCGTGTGGTTTTGCTGGGCCTTGGTTTTGGCAACTTGGACCCATTGATCCCCAGAGAGCAGACCAGCAGGCCCTGTGGGGAGAGGGAGGGCACAGCTAGGAGCCAGCTCTGGGGACTGGCCCACGGACAGGGGCCCCCCTGTGCAGACCAGCACCCTCCTTGCCTTCACCCCAGTCATAAAGGAATCAACAGAACTGGGGAAAAGAAGTGTTCACATTCAAGTGGGGTGGCATCGGATCCTGCTAGCGGCTCCTCCCACCCGGTTGTCTCCTGTTGATCCCAGAGGAGCTGAGCCCACAGTCACGAGAGCTGAGGTCCGGGGGTGAAGGGTGAGCCACTGTCCCCTCTCCAAATTCAAGTCCTCAGAGCCCTTCCGGAGCCCCCGTCCTGCTTCAGAGACCCTCACACACCTGACTGTCCATCCGGCTTCTTTGGCATGGTTTCCTTGACAAGATTATAGACTTTCTCTAATCTGGAAGGAAAGGCAAACCCATCAAATTGTAAGCTGCACGTTCCCCATCATCTTCCTCACAGAAGAACCTCCCTCCCCCACTGAGAGCCAGAACATCTGGGCACCAAGACACCTGCTCGTCCTCCTCCCTGCAGTGAGGACGCCTCTCCCCCACAGGCCCTCAGGAGGCTGGAGCTTCTCTTTCTAACCTGCTAGTCCCCACGAGTCTCAGGCTCCTGCTTCTCTCCTGAACCCCCACCTCCTGCCCTCCCTGCCCCTTTCCCCCTGCTCCGCAAAGCCTTGGCCTCGTCCAGTGCTGACTGGCTGGGAGCAACTGTGCCTGTGACGTGACCAGTGGGGCGGGCAGGAAGGCTTCTGGGCTCCGGGTGCGCTCGCCTCGCTCTGCGTACTCCTGTCAGCCCAGCCGCCCTCGTGCCCCCCAGTCTGCTCTTACTTGGCCTGGATGCCCGTCCATAGCATGTGCTGCCGCTGGACCACATCCGGGTGCTTCTTGATGAACTCCCCATCGTAAGGCAGGATGAACTCCCAGCCTCTGTTGATCCTCACCACGGCCATGTGGTCCAGGAAGTCCTTCACGTCCTCCGCACAAAGCTGGGGGGCAAGTGGCACCGGTGAGGCCCCACCCGCCGTCCGGGACACCTGGCCTGCACCAGCCTCGCCCAGGGGATGCACCACTTACTTTGGTCACAGCTGCCACCTCCTTCCTCACCACCCACCGGCTCTGTGTGAACTTCCACATCTAGGAGAGATTCCAGGCACCAGTGAGAACCTCGGGCCGCGCCGCCCAGCCCAGCCCAGCTGGGGGGTATCTTGGGAGCTGGGAAAAAGGGTCGCTGCCTGGACCCGGGCGCCAGGCAGGAGCAGACCCGGGCTGGGCTGCTCACCCTCGTGCGGTCACTTCACCTCGGCTTCTATTTCCTTCTCTGAGAACTGGAGCCCAGAGCAAGTATCCTGAGGGAAAGTGGCCCGCCCGCGGCAAACGCTCCCGGGGCAAGGGGAGGCTTGTCTGTCTTCTTCCCCCTGGCTCCCCACACTCCTGGTTCTGTCATGAGGGATCACGAGGCTAACGCGCTCCACTTTCGCAACCTGGGGGGCACGCAGCCACCGGGCCAAGAGGAAGCAAAGGTGAACTTGGACGCTGGGTGCCGCGCAAGGAACTAGGCCCAGGGGTGCCAACTGTCCCAGTTCGGTGCCAACTGGACAGCCCGGTCAGGTCACTGTAAGCCTCAACGACCAAGTTCACGTTTGAAAGTAAATGCTCCTTGCCTAGACAACCATGGGTCTCCAGTGGGCAGTCTGTGTGAGCGGCTCTCAGGTGGCGTTTGGGGGGCCTGAGGGGCAGGATCCTAATCACAGGGGGGGAGGAGGCGGAGGCCAAGGAGCCCCCGCACATGGCTGGGCACACAGGACACTCACCACGAAGTCTCGGCCTCTGCAGAGCACCTCGGCAGGCACACCACTGTGGGGGCTGGAGGAGTCTCGGGGGTACAGGATGTCACTGCCCACAAGAAAGGAGAGTGGCAGGTCAGCTCTGTCCTCAGCCCCCCGGCCCTGTCCCTCCCAGGTTCACGGCAGCGCTCTGCACTCTCCCCAGCGGGGGATGCACGGGGCCACGAGTCTTCCCTTGGCCTCCCCGCAGGCCTGAGCCCCGAGAGGAGCAGGGAGGCCGTGAACATGACCCCATCTAAGAATGCCAAGCTCCAGCACCTGCCGAGATGAACCCGCACCACCAGGGGCCGCTCCCCCAGAGGCTCAATCCCCAGTCCCAGCCCCAGCTCTGTGGCCAGCTGTGGTCAGACACTGGGCACGTCCCTTCCCTCTCTGAGCCCCACGGGGCTACGAAGATCCACACTCGGGAGCGGTCAGGTGGAGTGAATGACGCGAGCCACCTCATAGCTCTCCAGTCGGAAACTTGTGTAACACAAGACAACAGCAGCAAACGGGGTGGGGTGTCTGTTAACCAGGACAAGGGCGCCACCGTGTGGAAAAAATGGAAATGCACCACAGCGTACACGGCCAAATGATGGGCTTTTTTACCATGAGTTCCTTTTTGAAATGTTGAACCATTCACATTACTGTACCATAACACATCCTCTCATAGTGAGTCTTTATTGGTACGTTCTGTGCTCTGCTTATTACTCCAATCGACACGGAGTATAGCTCCCCAGAAGATACCACAGTCCCCCCCAGGCCAGGCATTACACGGAGCCCAGAAACACAGGCTATCTCTGGCCTCTGGCACCGGCGTCTGATGAAGGAGTCCAGGAGAAATGACACTACAGAAAGACAACAAGCTACAGACTCACGACCAGGGAGCCCCAAAAGGATACAAAAGAAAGAAATGCACACCTGAAAGTATCTGAATGAACATTTGGAAAAGCAAACGGGAAGCGTGAGGTGCGGCCAGACGGGAAGAGAATGGAATGAGGAACGGACGTGCCAGAGGAGTGACGGGCTCAACACAGGCGGGGCCGGACTCAGGACTCCCTCTGGCTACCGTGAACCACACTTTCCCTGCTGAGTCACGTCGAGGGTGTGGGTTAATAAGATGAGGCTGGCGCGGAGTGTCATTTGCTGAAGCTATCATTCTCAAATGGTGAATGCCACAATGAACTGTGCAAAAGAATGCCAGCAGGCAACAGAGTGAAAACTGCAAGGAGAAGAATTCAGGGATCTACTAATACCAGAATCAATCAACGTATCATCGAGTTGTGGGAAACTGGATGTTGGAGACCACCTTACCACGCAGTGACGTCAGCTCACTGAGAGAAGAGTCGCCAACATCCCAGTAAAATATCTTTAAAGAAGGAAGGGCACTGCCTTCATTCATTGATATGATTACATCTCCAGAAAAACAAACAGCCAAGGAAGTTCATCACGGGCATCGCCGTCTTGAGAACACTCTTCGTGCACAAGATCGTCCCAGATGGGAACTCAGACACGCGGACAGGAATGATGGGCAAAAAAGTAAAAGATACATATAAAGCACGAAGGATATGGACTAGAAAATACACTGTACTGCAAGGCTCAAACACAGAGAGAACGACAGTGCGTAAGGACAACAACAGGGGTGGGGTAGAGGACACACAGAAGATACCCTAACGGCTTTCCATCGTCTTGGAAAAAAGACAACTAATCTTAAGCTGGCTACGAATGCATGCTGAAACCTGCAGGATAGTCACTAACAAAGTGGATACAACAGTAACCTGCAGTGGAGAAGGGAAAAGTGGACTCCAAAAATAAGCAGTTCGCTGGAAGGCAATTATTAATATCAAATAAACTTAGGCAGGGCAAACAGAAAACACTGCAGCAGATTTAAACACTACCCCCCGCCCCCCCCAATGGCATTCCATTTCGGTGAGTTCAAGAGCTCCCTCCCATTAAGAAGCTCCACAGTTAACATACCTCTTCACAACCCAGTTTCCTTGGACTAACATCGCCACCTTCTGGATGCCACGCAGAACAGCCACAGGGTCGATGGAGGGGCCCAACAGGCTCATCAAGTTGGCAAAAGGCATGACCTTCACTGAGAAGGATGTGGGAGAAAAGGGGAGGGGGGCCTGGGTCCTTATCTCTCCCACTCACACACTGTCCCCAGACTGAGTCACAACACGGCCCTGGGCACTCACGGAATCTTCAGTTACTTTACGTTGAAGGTTCTGTGACTCTCATTTTCAGAGGGCCAAATTGAGGTCCAGAAGGTTCCAAAACTTGCCCCAAGCTGACAAGACCAGTAAGAGAGCCACAACCCGCACCCAGGAAGCCTTGTTACAGTCTGTGCACTTAATCACTCTACCTCTCCTGTCTTGCCCCGAAGCTAAGTCCTCAGCCCCAGAGCGCTGGCTAAGGCAGGACAGCCTTCACTGCCCACAGGGCACAGAGGCCTCCTCCAAGAGGAGACACATCCAGACCGTGAGGCCTGGCGTGGGTCACTGGGCACCAGATGGAGACTCCGGACTAAAGAGCCTGAGGCACTTCACATGTGCACTCGGAAGCGCTCCGAGGGCTGGGGCAGGCTGGCCTGGGAGGGCAGACTGGCAGAGGGGATACCCACCATTCTTCATCAGGATCTTGATCTGGTCAGCCAAGGGCAGGGTACGCAGCTGGGCCATGGACAGAACATTGCTGGGGGCCACTGGCTTGTCTCTGTTGCAAACAGAGAGATGGGTTGGGGCAGGCTGGGCCAGGGGAGGAGGGGCTGTCCCACCCGGCCCGACTCACTTCTCTTCCTCCTGGCTGGGCGGCATCAGCATCATGAGGTACTCACTGTGGGGGAGAGGGCCGGGCTTAGGGACTCCCCAGGCGTGTCGCTGCCCATGAACACAGGCTGCAGGCAGGCCGATGCCGGGCAGGGTTAGAGGAGGAGCAGACAGAGGGCAGCCTCACAGGACCAAGAGCTCCCACAGGAAAGAAAAGGACCAGCCTCCACGCCCCTCTCCCCAGACTACGGACGCCCTGGTAGGGGGCAGGGTGTCAACGTTAGGGTCAGGCGCTAGGCCCTGGGCCCCGCACCTGCTTCCCACCCGGGCCTGGCCAATCCCACCTGGGTGACTTGACGAGTTCCGTGTTCTCGGCCCCATTGGAGCCCTGGCCAAGCAGGTACTGACGCTCGTACTCAGATCGGCTGTCCTGTGGGGGCGGGGGAGGTGTGAAGGAGGGTTCAGGCGGAGCTTCGGCCATCGCCCGGGCCGACCTCAAGTCCTCAGTCACTCCACTGTCCAGCTCCAATTCCCAACATCACATTGCACCCACCTCCAGGCCTCCAGATGTCCCCTGGGCTCACTGTGGTTCTACAACCCCCCCCAAACCGCAGCATCTGGGACGCGCTCACAGGGAAGGTAAAAACAGCTAACGTGAACTGTGCGCCAATGGCTGTGCAGACACACTGACCGACTCCTTCACGCTCATGTCCTGCTACGGGGCAGGCACTATGATTCCCATTTTATACATAGAGAACAGCTAGGGACCTCGCCTGAGGTTAGAAACTAGGAAATAACAGAGCTTTCTGGAAGCTAACCCCCAGTCTAAGGCTGCCAAGATACGCTCCTTCCAGAAAAGTTCCAGAGCAATCAGGAGTTCCTCCTCAAACAAGTGCCGGGGACCCTCTGAGGGATGCCATCCCTCTGCCCCCTCCCTACTCCATGAGCCATTTCAAGGGCTGGTTCTGAAGCCCAAGCAGAGATGGGAATGGGGGGGGGGGTCCTGACTCCTCAACCCCTGGCAGAGCCCTGGCAGGGCACTGGTCCCATGTGGAGCTTGAGTTGTGTGAAAAATATGGAACCGGCCTGAGCCCCAGTGGTGTAGTGGTTGAGTGCGGGACTGCAGCCCACAGGTTTGGAGGTTCAAATGCAGCAGCAGCAAGGCTGGGTAGCTCCCACGACCACCAGAGGGCAGTGATGGCCAAGAAAAAAAATTTTTTTTAATGTACACTGCAAAAAAACAGAAAAATACGGAACCAGCTTGGAGCAGAATTTCCCAAGTTCAGCAAGTTGCTCCTGCTCAGGGCTATCTCTGCTCCCACCAAGAGGGCCCCTAAGTGGCCTCGCTGCCCGAAGGGGCTAAGTGCCCACAGCATTTACGTTCTTTCAGGCGCTCCCGTCATGTGGCTCAGGGAGGGGGGTTTCAGGTGAGCTCCCCCCAGTCCCTGGCAGCTCACCCTAAGGCCGTAGTAGTGCAGCTGCACCCAGGGTTCTTCTGCGTGCTTCTTCTGCAGGAACTCGTACGACTGCACCCGGCGCTGGCGGGCCTGCTCCGACTCTGGCCGCGAGAAGCGCACCTAGGGGGGCAAGGGAGGGCTGATCCTGATGCCCTCAGGCCTGTCACCCTGCCTGGGCTACCTCCCCAGTCGCTGTCACTCCAGGGAATCGCCGTCGGGACCAGGCCCCGCTTTCTCTTTCTCCTTCCCCAGAAGCTTTGTAGTCAAGCCAGGAAGCAGGTTTCTCTGACTGTGCCTGTGTACATCCCTTCCCCCAGATGGAGTACCCCCGTTTTCCTGTCGTACCCTCCCTATTCTCCTCCAGTCAGAGGAAGCGAATGCCTGACCCCTGACCCCCCCACATTCCCAACTGTAGGAGTAGACATAGGACTCCTGGCCATCAGGTAAGCCTGGGACGTTAGCCAGAAGCAGTCTTAGAAGCCAGGAAAGGATTTGTGCCCAGGGTGGGGGCACTTTACCCTCTGGGGGCAGAAATCTCACCCTGCCCCCGAGGGGCTGACATTCTTCACGGCTGAAACCACATTGGCAACACCTGTGCCCCTGCTCGTTACTATCTCTCTATAAACGGGCTCATTTTGACTTCAAGGTGCTGACACGACACACACCAAACCACTGCTCCACAGTGTTTCTTGGCGAATCTTTATGGAGACAAATCACCAGGCCTTCTTTCCGCAGTGTCACTGGGCGAGACCCGCCACCATTTATTACTCGAGTGCCAACTGCTGGTATCACCCAGGGCCCAACCACTTCAGCAGGGAAGTTGTACCCAGGAGGGAGCACGGGCGCAACTAAACTTAATAACAGCAGTACCAGGAACGGAGGAGCCATAGTCTTCCCATAGTCTTTCAAAGAAGGCCTTGCTGGTGCTGGGGGTAAGGGGTTGGGCTGTTACCCAGCAAGACAGAAGTCCAGACCCTCCAGCAGGAGGTCAAGCAGAGTTCTCCCAGGAGGATGGATGCCCCGTAACTGCCTCAGCCCAGGACCCACTTCCTGGAGCCCCTCCCGCCCTGGCCATCTGCAGGCAGCTGAGCTACAGGGCCGGCCTGCTCCTCCCAGGCTGCCCCTCCCTCTCAGGGCCAGCGCTCACCGTGACCTGCTTAACATCTTCTTCTGCCTCATCCTGCGAAGAGTCTCCCGCTACAAGAGAAACAAGTCCCTGGCTTGCAACCACTGGTGAAGGCCTAAGCTCCCCACCCCCTGGGGGGCCTCAGCCAGGGTGGCTGCGGGTTCTCCCTCGAGACATAGGCCGTCACACCCCAACCCCTCAGGGGCAGGGTTCTGTCTGGAGTCATGCCGGGATGGCCACAGCCGAGGGGTGGAGGGCATCCAGTGGGTGGGGGTCAGGGAAGCCTCTATGTTCACCCTGCTACGCCCAGGGCGTAGCACAACCCGATTTCGTCAACCAACACCTTTCCCCAGGACTACCCTGTCCTGCCGGATGCGGGCACTTGGGCAGCGCCAGGGCGGGGGGTCTGGAGCTCACCTTCGTTGGCCGCCTCCCTCTCGCGGTGCTTGGCGTCGGCCTTATCTAGGTAGGAGAAGCTGGGTCGCAACTGCAGGATGCCATGTAAAGGTGTCAGGTGGAGCTCACCTAGCAGAGGAGGAAGGGCAACCCGAGGCTACCAACTGGGGCCGACCCACCCTCCTGGGCTCAAGGGAGCTTTACCCAGGGCCCTGGATTGCCCTGAAGACCTAGGCTGAGCGCTCCATCTCCCCCACATTTTTCCTGCTTAGAGTCTTGGGGACACCAGGCTGCTTCCCCAAGTTGGTCGCAGATGCAGAATGAGTACCCAAGTCGGATCAGAACTTGAACCCGGACTCCTGTTCAAACCCAGCTCTGACAGCCTGCAGTCAAGGTTCTCCCGGTTCTGACCCCTACCATCTTACACCTACACTGGGCAAGCACCCCCTGCTTTTTCCTGCCTCCAGACCTGTGAGCTACCCCTACCGCACTCGGACTCCTTCCCTCGCAGCCTCTCACCGCTTCCTGCCCAAGTCCCATCACCCCTAAGAAGTTGAGAAGTGCATATGTGGCCAGAGAAGGGGCCGCCGATGAGCCAGGTGACTGCTCCACAGCTTCTGGCTGAAGGCTCCATACGAATCAGGGCACACACACGTGCCAGGAGAATCAACTCCAGTCAAGCTAACATAAGCTCAGGGGAGCCGGAGGTTTGACATGAGAGGGGGGTGGGGGAGTCCGTTACCGGTAATCATCCTGGTGTCAAAACCGGGGCCAGAGAACTGAATCACGGAGCCACTTGCTCAAACAGAAACACAGCCAGTAGGTACCTGACACTAGAACCTACTGTTTCCCAGATGTTCAGATTAATACCATCTATTGCTTTATAAACTCTAAATACTTACGTTAAATACCTATGTATTTACTGAACACCTTCACTAAGCCAAAACCCACCTATGGAGAATGTACAGTTCACTGTAACTGAACCTGTCCAGAGGGACGCAGCCATCGCCAGTCAATTTGGGAGCGCCCTCATCATCCAGGAGAAACCCCATTAGCAGTTGATCTTAGGCCTTCCTCCCCACTTCCGGCCTCTGGCAACCACGACTTTCCTTTGTCGAGTCTGGACAGCTCCCAGCCCACCCCATCCATGGGGACGGCCTCCCACAGCAGGGGGCCTTTTGTGACTGGCTTCTTCCCACGCAGCCGAGCTCTGCCATTTGGTGGCTGAGTGGAGGTGTGTGGAGGGGCACAGCACGTCTCCTTACCCACTCGGCCGCCGATGGGCTTC
Source organism: Nesogale talazaci (assembly GCA_004026705.1). Lineage (NCBI taxonomy): Eukaryota > Metazoa > Chordata > Mammalia > Afrosoricida > Tenrecidae > Nesogale > Nesogale talazaci. Next base: position 14,573 of record PVJH01027492.1, on the reverse strand, counting down.
GGGATTGTGTCTAGTTTGGACTACTGTGAACGATGCGGGTAAGAGTATTTCTGTACAGGTTTTTAAGTAGAAGCGTGCTCTCACGTCACTTCTCTTCAGCAGAACACTGGAATGTATGGGCCATAAAGACCTTGTATTTAAAAACAGAAACAGAACTCCACTACTTGTCTCCAAAACTATACTGTCGGCATGGGCCTGCATGGCCGCTCCCCTCCCTATCCACGGCCTTCTATCCAGCCTTGCTACAGAGGCACCCACCCCACTCCACATAGACACACACGTCCAAAGCCTGGCTGGGCCCAGGGTGTCTTGTTGACAGGGTAGGGGGAGCAGGACCCTAGGCCAGTTGCTAGTGCTTCTCCAGCAGGCCCCTTCCCAGTCTCCCCGCCCAGAGGGGGGGTGGGGCCCCATTACCTTTCCTGTAGAGGGCAGCCGCGTAGCGAGATGTGTTGCTGGTGGTCTGGGAGGAGCAGAAAGTCTGCTTGTCCATCAGCTTGCTAGATGTACATGAGAACCGATGTCATGGATCGTGCGCGTGCGTGCGTGCGCACGTGTGAGTGTGAGTGTGTGTGCTCGCACCACACCTGCTCCTCGGACCCCATCCCGGTCCAGCCGTGACAGGTGCGCGAGGACCACTCTCCATTTAGTTCCACACAGAACTTGACAGGGGTAGTGGCACCTCTCTTTCAGACATGCCCCGCCCCCCGGGCAAGTGGTAGGACAGTGTTAGGAGACAAGGACCCACCCGGGGAGGCCGGCAGGGCAGGGGGCTGAGTGCCCAGAAGGCACTATGTGGCACCTGCAGCCTCGTGTCTGACCAACAGGAAGGCCCGCACACTCACGAGGAATACGTGCTGCTCTCGTCAGCGCAGGCGCCGTCCACGTTCAGCGCGATCTGCTCCCCTTTGCTGCGGCAATAGTTGGGGTTCAGGGTGTCGATGGCCATCTCGAGCTCTACCTGGAGACATCAAGCATTCCCCACCAGCCATGAGGACCCCAAGGCACGGCACCCCACAGGACACCCCCAAGCCCACCTCCCACAGGGGTCCCTGGCTCATTGGCCCTTAGGCTCGGCTACAACAACAGTACAAGCAGGCTTCCATCAGTGGGCGCATAGCTTTGTTCCGCTCCGCACCCACTCCCAAAGGTCTAAATGAGGTGCCCGCATCTAAAAACGAATAGATTTCTTATAAAAATTCTGATCAACAGGGCTGAGCCCCAGTGGCATAAGTGGTTGAGTGCGGGACTGCGGCCCTCAGGCTTGGCGGTTCAAATCCAGCGGCGGTTCTCAGGAGCAGCACTGGGTAGCGCCCATGACCACCAGAGGCAGAGATGCAAAAAAAACAAAAACAAAAACAAAACACCACCTCGCGGGCCGAGGTCCGGTGGCATCAGTGGTTGAGTGTGGGACTGCGGCCCGCAGGCTTGACAGTTCAAATTCAGTGGCGGCTCTCAGGAGTGGCACTGGGTGGCTCCCACAACCACCAGAGGGTAGTGAGGCCCACAAAAAACAAAAATTCTGATCAAAATCAAAAGTTACCCACTGCTCTTGAGTATTTGGCAGAGCTGGGCATTCTCGGCAGGGCCCTGGGGGGGGACACTGCTGCCCAAGAACATCAGTGAGTCGATGGACAGGGCAGGTATCTCCAGGTCTCTCAGCCCTGCCCTCCATCCCTTCCTTCCTGGGCACCAGAGATGTCAGGCCTGCGTTCTGCGCCTTCACTTTGCTTCTTCCTGTGGGCATCAGCTTGTGCCCAGGTCCCACACAGATTGGACCCTCTCCACAAACCTGTCTCAACACCCCCCACCCCCCTTCTCCCTGACTGTGCTGGAGCCCCTCACCCCCTTTCTATCTTGAAACTCTCTCAAGACCTTCGAAGTTGATGGTTCTCTTCACTCTGGGTTCCAGAACCCTCGCCTCCCCACTCCCACTGAGCGCACAGGCCCACCTTCTGCTGCTTAGGCTTGATCTTGGCTGAGAGATGAGGAATGTCATCGTAGGTCATTGAGGCCGGGCGCACAGGGTACTGGGGAAGGCAAGACCATCAATCAGTCTACTTGACTCGGCTGGGGCCTCTGGCCAAGCAGCAGCAGTGATGCCCCCCACTCCCACCTCAAGCAGAGACCGCAAACCCTGGACACCCACCTGCCTGGCCATGGGGCTCACCCACTGGCCTCATCTGCAGCTATGTTCAATGGCCTCACCTAACCTCCTTCCAAAGGTCAAGTTTAGACTATCTCTGACTTCCAGGGGTGTCCAAGCACAGGAAGTCAAAAGGGGCCCAGTGTGCATTGCCCAGCAGGCTTTGTGGCCCAGGGAACACTGTCTCCTATTTGGATGGAGTCAGTTCTCACTACCACCACCACCACCCCACCACCGCAAGGCAGAATGATGGGCTCAATGAGATAAGACGGGACTGCTAAGAGGCTAATCATCAGAGGCTGGATGATGGCTCTGTGGGAACTTCCTGGTATCAGAGTGCTCTTCTTTCCACATGTGAATCTTCCCATAATAGGTAATAAGAGACATGAGAGTGGCCCTCAGCGTCCTCATGTGTAAACTGACTGCTGTATGAATGGGTTCAATGCCACCCATACCCCTCTGAACACAACTGCTCCACAACGAACAACCAGGACACCTGGTAACGCCAGACCCAACAGATTGGCCCTTATGTGTGCTTGCATTTTCAGTGGGGGATGAACCCTGGTCTACACCCATCTGCACAGCACTCTGGCCAGCACAGGCTTGTGCTCCCACAGCCTCTGGAAGAGCACCGTGAGGACTGGGGAGGGGCAAAGGCAACACACATTTAGGAGCCCGGCCAATCAGCTCCATACTAGCCGGGTGTTTAAAACCAGGGGAGATGCGCATCAAGGCCGCATCCTCACACCATAGTCATTCGATTTGTAAGCTAAGCAAATGATCAGAAAAGCTGGATCATATGAAGAATGTGGTTGGAAGAATTATAACCACCTTTGACAGGCAGATGACATAATTTCGCTTGCTGAAAGTGAGGACTTGAAGAATTTACTGATGAAAACCGCGGATCGTGACCGGTAGTTACATAAACTCAGGTCAATTTGAAGACAGATAAAAGTGTAGGGGTGTCAATGGGTCACTGCCTGAAGGTGACTCCTTGTGGCGTAGCCTTCTCCTAAGGAGGCCCCTGAGGAACTCCCCTTCTGTCTCTGCCTTCGCCTTCCTGCTTGGCTGGCCCTGAATGCTCCCAGAGCCATTGGATCCTCACAACTTGGCACCCATCAGCCTGTGATCTTCCTGCATTCTGCACTATTGCTTGTGACTGCGAGAGTCTGAATACGGGCTGTGGACTCCTATCGAGCTTATGCCCTTGAGTTGGACTGGGCTGGGACGTTTCCTTGATATACATTTACTTCTTGACACAGAGCGCTTTATTACACATATTTGAGTGTCCATGCATTTGTTTCTCGAGTCAACTCAGCCTCAAGCGGTGATCTTCAGTATGGATTACAATTCAGTGTAAAGAAGCCCCAAGTCCTCACAGCTGGACCGATAGAGCACATCGTGATCAATGGTGGAAGACTGCAGCAGTCAAGGGTTTTACCTTGCGTGGATCCACACATCATCAGTGCTCAGGGAAGCAGCAGTCAGGAGAACCAAGCTGCATTGCACTGCGTCAACCTCTTGCACAAGCCCTCTTTACAGGGGTGAAGAGCCAGGATGATACACTCTGAGAACTAAGGTATGTGACAGTCTCAATTGTTTCCTGTGCATGTGAAAGTTGGGTGCTGAATTAGGACACTGGAGAAAAACCAACGGTGGTTATTGACAACAGCCAAGAAGTGGAACGTATGCAAAGGCTCACCAACTGATGGCAGATACACAAAAGGTGGTCAAGCCACACAAGGGGGTATTATAAGTGCCATAAGAAGGCCATAAAGCAGGCCTCGACGCAAGGCCTCCTTGAATGCAAGAACACTTTGTTCTAATAACCTGGCACTCTGTGATGCTCACCTTTGAGACACGAGCACTGAAGACAAAATGGGTACATAAGCAAAAGTGGTGAAGAAAGCTGATGGTGCCCAGCTATCAAAAGACCTACCATCTAGGGTCTTAAAGGCTTGAAGATAAAGAAAAGAACAAAGAACATCTAGCTGAAAAGCAATAAAGCACACATGGAAGAAGCACATCAACCTGTGTGATCATGAGGTGTCAATGGGGTCAGGTATCATATATCAAAGACCCAGAACAAGAAAATTCTATCAATGTGAATGAGAGAGGTCATGGGGTGGAGACCCAAAGCCCATCTGTAGACAACTGGACACCCTCTAACAGAAGGGTCACAAGGAAGAGATGCGCCTGTCAGGGTAGCAACACTAAAACAGAACATTCTTCTAGTTCTTTAATAGTCCCCCCCTCGCCCTGTTATCATGACCCCAATTCTACCTTACAAATCCAGCTAGACCAGAGCATGTACACTGGTACAGGCAAGAGCCGGAACCACAGGGACTCCAGGACAGATAAATCCCTCAGGACCAACAATGAGAGTAGAGATGCCAGGAGGAGAAAGGGAAGGGGGGGGGGGCGAGAAATGGGGAACCGATCACAATGATTTACATATAACTTCCTCCCAGGAGGATAGACAACAGAAAAGTGGGTGAAAGGAGACACCAGTCAGTGTCAGGCATGAATATATATACACACACACACACATACATACACACACACACATACACACATACATACATGTATATATTATCAAGGCTTGAAGAGGGAGGGAAGGTAGAAAAATGAGCTGACACCAACGGCTCAAGTAGGAAGAAAATGTCTTGAAAATGATGATGACAACAAATGTACAAATGTGCTTGACATAATAGTTGACTGTATGGATTGTGATGAGCCATATAAACCCCCAATAAAATGATTAAAAAAAAAAAGAAAACAATGCATTGCACTGGTTTAAAAAAAGGCCATAAAGTTCTATATCATGATAGATTATTAGTCTCAGGAAGCCCTAACTTTCTTATTTCATGCTACACCATGAATGGACCTTGAAACCACTATACAAAGTGACAGAAGCCAGTGCATACAGCCACGTATGAACAAGGTTGTGAAGAGGCAAATGCAGGGAGAGGGACTAGATGCAGGGAAAGAGAAGGAAGTGGCACTGAGAACTAATAAGCACCAAGTTTCTTTTAGGGAGAACAAAAGTGCTCTAAAATTAGACTTGTGGTGACGGCATGCAACATGACTTGTACTAAAATATACAGAATTAAACTTAAACTCAAGTATTGTGTGCATGTAAGTTGTAGCTCAATAGGGCTCTTTAAAAGGAATAAGTGGAATTACGCAGAGGTGAACACATACATGTTACCGAGTGGGCAAGCACACAGGCTGTGTCAGCCACTGGCTAGCAGGGTGGGGGAACCGTGATGGCCAGGTTCCAATTGTTCCCGACGGGCCCTTCCCTCTCCAGCAGCCTCCTCCGCACCTCAGGAATGCCCGGCTATCCCTGGCGATGCTAACTCAGCCTGGCGAGGGCCCCCCCCCCCCCCCCCCGATCTCTACAAACCATTTCGCACAGCAGGAAACTAAGGCAAAGAGCGCTGACGCTCAGAGAGGCTGAGCCTCCAGGGCTGCAGTGCGATCCCAAGCCAAACTTGAACCAGGCACCGTTCGGCTCCGCCTGTGGCTGCCTGTTGCCTTGATTCCACCCATCTTCAAAATGAGACAGTCGGATCACCCCTCCATAAAAGCACAGAGAACCACACTCTGCACCAAGAATTCCAGCAACTTGGGCACTTCCCATCACGCCTCATCCACAACTCGGTGCTCTTGCTTTCGCCCGCCTTTAACTTCACGGCCAGACTTACCTGGAACAGATAGAGCTTCTCTGCCAGACTTTTGGCCAAGTACACATCGATCTGGAAGCAAAGAAAGAAAAGGTTTACCCAGGAGATCAAACGCAATGCCCCAACCTGCCCCAGGTAAGGGGGAGTGGCTAAGAGGGAGGCCGGGGATGTGACCCAAAAGAGGACATGAGTCTCTTATCTGGATCTGTCTAGAACCAACAGGCCAGAACTCTGGATTATCCCAGGGGACCAGGATTAGTATGAGTTTGGTCTCCCCCAACCCAGGTTCACCAAAATCCTAGAAAAACATCTTCCCCCCTGGGTCCTAACTCAGATTAGGTGGTTTACGAGCCAGTTAGCCTGTCCCCAAATGCCTGCCACAAGGCCTTGATCCTGCCCCAGCTCACAGCTCTCAGCTGTGCGCCTTCCTGCTTCCTGGCTCCTCACGTGACTCAAGTCTTGCCCCACAGAGCTTCTCAGAGTTGGGAGGCGGCCCGGGTTGAGAAGGATTTCAAATGAATAACTGGACCCGGTAAATCAAGATCGGTGGGGCGCAGGGGGTGATCATCATTTATTTAACAAATAATCACAGTGGACGGATTGTGTGTCAGCCACTGGAGTTGCCATTATAGATACAGCTGTCAACAGAACAAAGCCCCTGCCCTCAGACAGCTTACGTTCTAAGAGGATATACACATTAGGCTTGTCTAGGAAGTGGCAGGTGCTGTGGCCAAGTATGAGGTACATTCCAGGGCAAGGGATGGGGAAGACTGTAGGAGGATGTCACTGAGGGACATGGTCAGGGAAGGTCTCACAGTCAAGGTGAAGTCTGAGCAGACCTGAAAGAAGTGAGGGGTAAATCATACAGACCACAGACATTTGGAAGAAGAGAACTCTAACAGAGGGGCAGAGTGGGTTGAGGGTCTCTTGAAAGCCAACACTTGCCAGAAAGGCTAGTGGAAGGCTAGAAGGGCTCCAGGCACTTCTCCCTGCCACCTTGAGCAGAGGTGGGAACCAGCACTTACCTCCTGTACGACTGGGTCATCCTCTTCATTGGCCATACTAGGGGCGAGCCAGCCGTGCAGTCCTCGAACTGGATCTGCAAGGGAGGGGCGGGGTCTGGACCATCAGGAAGCACAGCAGGGGCAGATAGCTGGAATGATCACTAGGCCCACTGGGCTTGCCGACAGAGCGTGCTTTCTCCAGGCACTTACAGACAGCGCCCAAAGAGAGTAGCACTTGCCCAAGCAGAGCTAAGGCCCAGTGAAACCCAGAGGCAGAGAAGCAGATGTGGCCGAGAGAGGGATCGCAAGCGGGTTAACAAACGCTCTCCTGAGTCGTATATCCAGTTACTTCCAAGTTGATCCCGATACTTCCTAATCAACCACAGAGCTATCAGTACCATTTGCGGGTTCTGAGACATGGCAGTAAATTTCCAAACCCAACTGAGCGGTGAGGGGAATGGGAGGAGGAAGATTGCTGGGGGACGTGAGAGGGACTGCGGTTGGTGTTAAGAGATGATGTTGTACTACAGCTGGGAGAAAGTTGGAAATCTGAGACACGTTTAACCTCTGCCTCACAGGAAACAGCTTTGGGCTGATTCTTCCTAAATAAATTATTTCTTGGATAAAACATATAAACTTATTGCCACTGAGTTGATTCCAGTTCACAGTGCGTCCGTATAGGGTTCCTGGGACTGTGAACAGTTGCAGGAGCGTTCAGTCTCATTGTGCCTCTGAGGAGTGGCTGGGGAGCTTGAACGACCAACCGGATGGCTAGCAGTATGACACATCCATGTGCTAGACATTAAAGGGGCATGGGGACACCCACGGATCTTAGCCGTTCCAAATATACGTCTCTTGGGTAAAGCCATCACAATTCATGTCTATTCAATATCTGTACGATTGAACATTTTCTTTAAATCAGCTAGTTTTCATTTAAATAATTTCTTTTTTTTAAAAAAAAGGAACCCTCATTCAAAACTCGTAAGTCAACACAGTTATCTCTTTACCAGAAACAAACACCAAACAACAAATGAGGTCCTGTCATTTGCAAAAAGCAACTATGGTTCATCATAAAGAAAGCTAAGTGTTATGGGGGGGGCGGTGTGGGGGTTCGGGAGGAGAAATAGGGGAAGCGGATACTGGGGGCCTAAGTGGAAGGAAGACGTTTAGAGAATGATGATGGCAACAAATGTACACATGTGGACTGCATAAACTGATGTATGAATTGATCATGATAAGAGTTGGGTGAGACCCCAATAAAATGATTAATAAAGAAATAAAAGATTTTTTTAAAAAGAAAGCTAAGTGCTAATACATGCAACACGGATAATCTTTGAAAAAAGTATGCCGAAAGTAAGTCAGACACCATAGGACAACTATTGCACGACCCCTTACACGGACTATCTAGAACAAGCAAACACACAGAGACCAAAGTGCTTTCGGGTCAAGCGCACGTACTGCTCCCCGGCAAAAATCGGGTGGGCTGCTCCCATCGAGATTCTATTCTCAGCTGAGCCCTGGTGGCGCAGTGGTTGGGAGCGGGACTGCAGCCCACAGGGTTGGCGGTTCAAATCCCAGATTTGTATTCTCAGAGACCCTACGGAGCAGTCCCACTCTGCCCTAGGGTCGATGAGCAGGAATCAACTCGGTGGCACTGCTTGTGTTTTTTGTTGTTGTTGTTCATCACTGCTCTCCGGTGGTGGGAGTAGGAGGCCCAGCCCCACTGCTGGAATTGAACCTCTGTCCCAGTGGGCCACAGGCCCGCGCACAACCACTACGCCACCGGGGCTCAGCACACTGCTTGTGTTTTTAAAGTAATAAGAACAGATACTGCACTTGATCTCAGCCAAAAGAGAAGCGACGGTTTGCGTTTTTAATGCTCCTGGCGGCACAGTGGCTACATGCTGGGCTGCTAACCGAAGGTGGATGGTTTGACCCCACCAGCAACTCTGTAGAAGAAAAGGCCTGGCGACACATCTCCATACAGATTCTAGCTTTGAGTTGTCTTCCCAAACAATTCCCTCCTTTGCTCTGAGATCACAACTATGTGGTGCCAGCCACTAAGAATGACTGAAAAATGTCTTTAAAATAATCCAGATCTTTTGGATTTCCCTTTTTTTTTGGGGGGGGGGGGACACAAAAATTCACATTATAATGGACTCTAGACTTTCTGGAACCATGAGAGGTAGTTGAATCCCTGAAATGATTGCCCTGAAATAATCTTTAAGACCTATATTAGCCCCTGAATTCATCTTAAAACCAAACACAGCGCCATCAGGTTGATGCCCACTCAAAGTCGCCCCACAGGACACGGTAGAGCTGTCCCTGTGACTTTCTGAGACGGCAGCTCTTTGTCGGTGGTTTTGAACCAAGGACCATACAGACTACAGCCCAACGTGTAACCACTATGCCACCAGGGCCCTTAAAACCAAGCAATGGTTTAGTTTCACTAGTAAAAAATATCTGTCTTGGGTTGAGTCCCGGTGGCATAGTGGTTGTGCGGGGGACTGCAGCCCACTGGGTTGGAGGTTCAAATGCAGCAGCAAGGCTGGGCCTCCTACTCCCACCACCAGAGGGCAGTGATGCCCGAAAAACAAAAAAAAAAAAAAAGAGGGTCTTATGCTTCTGCTTAGGAAGATTCAAAAAACACTTGAAAATGGATAGTGGTGATGTCTAGACAACATAGCAAATGTCGTTAATGTCACTTAAATTGTACAGTCCAAATTGGAAGATGTTTTGTTATATACAGTCAGCCACATTTTTAAAGGGGTGGCGGGTCACAAATAATGCTGGTGAATTTTAGATCTTGTCCTAGAGCCCGGGGTAGAGATGTTCGCCAGACCAGCAGCACCAGCTCCAACGTGAGCATCTCCAGAGGACCCAAAGTTCACGTGAGGGACAAACACTCACCAGCCCACATCACCCCGTCCTCTCCACCCTTTCAGGCTGTTCAAGCCCAAAGCAAGGAGGGCGTGCTGGTGGCACCATGGTCACAAGTTGGGCTGCATTTTGAAACCACCCGCTGCTCCTCGGGAGAAAGATAACTTGGTTTCAGAAACCCATGGGGCCATTCTACACAGGGCCATTAGGCGGCATCAACTCAATGGCAGTGTGTTTGAGGGAAGCCAAACCCGTCAGCATCATTCCTGACCTCGCCCTTCTCACCCCCAAACCACGGCCACTTCCCGGGGCCTGCCAGCCCCATCTCATGCCGAACTGGTCTCCCTGGTCCACCCCAACCCTTCTGCAACCTATGTCCAACACAATCGTGGATCTTTTTGAAAGCCGCAGAAACATGTCACGCTGCAAAAAGCCAGCAAAGGTTTCCATCCTGGATCTAATAAATTCCCACCCACAGCCATCAGGTCAATCCAGACCCTCAGCAACTGTTGATCTTTATGGGCACAGAAAGCTTCATCTTTCTCCCAGGAAGTGAACGGTGGGTCTGAAACGCCACCCTTGAAGGGGGCAGTTCAATGCTTACCTGATGGCACCACCAGGACTCCTTATGGGTCAAATCTTGCCCCTCAAATTGGCTAGGCCAGGATTCTCAGTAGTGTGTAGTATTATCCTCCATTTTGTGATCTGATATAATCACCCAATCTATGGGAATTACTAACTTCTGGGTTAATAAAACAAGATGTGAAGTAGTTATGTTCCCGATAAAAGACACAGGATTAGCTATATCTTGAGTGAAATCTATTTTGAAATATGAAAGATTAAACAAGCAACAGGAACCAGAGAGTAACCTACTACCACCAAGTAAGTGCCAGGAGCAGATATAGTCCTTTGGGTCCAGAGTCCCTGTGCTGGGAACCTCCTAGAACCAGGAGGCAGAGAGAAAGTGTTCCAGTCCGGGCTGAACACAGACTTCCCACTTTCAAAGTTTTCTCTCCAAAATCTGTTTAAGGAATCCAGGTAGTTCTACAATAGCAATGTTGGAAAACTATGATAGATTCCCAGCTCCCATAAAATAAAAATCAAAGAGCCTCGTGTGTGTGTGTGTGTGTGTGTGTGTGTGTGTGTGTGAGAGGCACTAACCAAAGCTGTTCTTTCATCTCTCAGACCACATCTCACATCAGAACCTGCCTGCCCTTCTCCCCCTCAATCTGGCCTTTGTAACTACTCGGCCCCGATAACCTCATGAACCCTTAATTCCTCTCGCTGGTAGTGGTTCCATGTACTTGGCACAGGAAGTAAGAATGGCCTCTGCTCCCCACAGGGAGTTGCTCAAAGGGAAATGGGACAAGGATACGCAAGTGAACTGAAGGATGAGGCCAGAGCAAATGGGAGTCCTTGAAGCCCACGGTCTGATACATACACACTACCCGAAATCGAACTTGTTGATCAGAAAGGCAGAGACCACTGGAACGACCTGCTGACTGATGAGGGGGAGAGATAGGGAAGGGTTGAAAATACAAACTTAAGTTCGAAAGTATTGCAACTAAGATTTCCAGTTCACACATGCATGCGTTTATTCCCAACAAAACACATTTAAAGATGCCTCCATGAGCAGGAGATGGTTGTGGCCAAGTTCGCAGTAATAATTACACTTGTCTTAATCTCACTAAGGTATTATAACCATTTTTTTAAAGTCCAATCAAACCAGTGACTTTTGATCTGCTGGGCTAAATAAATTTCAGGTCCAACAGTCAGCTCAGAAGGTTGTAATGGCTGGTTTGGCTTTCAAAGGAATCATCCGGAAGGACACAGGAGAATCGTGGGTCTTAGGGAAATGGAGGAGTTTTCCCCCTCCCCCCATCATGACAATGTACCTGCTCATTCTTTGAGGATGTCAGGGCTGCCCTATTCACCCGCCACCCTGGCCTTGCCTCTTCAGGTGTCTTTTCTCCCCCAAACTAAAAAAAAGAATAAACATTCCAACAAAATACGCTCTGTGTCCGGATTATGTTGATGCGGTCTAAATCACTCAAAACCTCACTGCCACTGAGTGGATGCCGAATCACACCGATCCTAGAGGACAAGGCAGAACTGCCGATGTGCGTTTCTGACAGTGTAACAAGGCCTGTCTCTTTCTCAAGAGGAGAAGCCGGTGGTTTCAAACTGCTGACTTTCTGGATTGCAAGCCAATTCATACTCACCACACCACCAGGGGTCCCTGGAATAAATCAGAGAGTCAGGAATTCTTTGGGAACGGGTTAGCCTACCACCTTCAGAAGGGTACAGTCATGAGAAGCAATACCCTTGCATTTTAATGTGCTTCTTTTAATAATGGTGTCTATGAATCTGTAGCAATACGTTTTGACTCATCCTAGTACAATAGAAGGCGAACCCCAGGGCAAGTATTCAGCTGGCTTCCTAAGTCGGCTTCTAACTGGCAGTGTGTCCTTTGACAAGGCATTTATTTCCCCCTCGGAATCACCTAGGTTTGCAACCCTGGAAAGGGAAGGCTTGGCCTGGCCGAGGTGAGAAGAAAACTTGAAGCACAGAGAATTTCCCTCAAGGTCACAGTTGCAGAAAAGAGAGCCAAAATAAGAACCCAAGTTCTGCTGATGTCAAAGCCTCCCCATTCTTAACCACCATACTACACATTATTCCAGCAAAAGGCAGTATAGCATAGTGGGTAAAAAGGCTGGACTCTGGTACTGAGCCAGTAAGTTCAAGTCTCCCCTCGGCTGGTTATCATGCACTGCTATCTAAGAATGGTCTGGTTTTGCTTTCCCTGGCTGTTTTCACCCGAGGCAGGGATAGTGAGAGTGCCTTCCTCCAGAGGGCTGCAGTGCTGACCATGTAACAATGAAACGAATGTAACCTAAGGAAAGGTTTGTTACTATTTAGCAACATGGTTTCTCCCAATGTTACAGGCTGTGATTAGCCATAAATCAAGTGTTCCATGCAGCCGCTGCAGTCTGTTCCCATTAGCCTTCATTTTTAGATAAGAATATCTACTACCCATTTCACAGATTAGGAAATTAAGGCAGTTGCTAAGACCTCGTCGTCCTCAGTTCACATTCACTGACAAAAACTAACAGACCATGACGAGGACCTTGTACTTGTGCTATTTGTCCACTTCGGGGATCACAGGCAGCAGACACCTGGGTGTCAGGAAAGGAGCCTGCATGACGTCCGGGCCTGGTCCCGCAGAGATTAATCTGGCTCGAAGGCGAGCAAGGAGTCCTGGAAGGCTCGGGGTTCCCTCTCCCCGGTATATCTGGGTGAGTCACATTGGCCACGGCGTGTTGCCTTCTTCGCGGGTGGTCAAGAGCCCTTCTCACTGCCCCCAGTAGCCATCCCTTCCAGCCGGACATCGGCTGCCTGCGGACAGATTCTCCCGGAGGAGGCTGGTCCGACCCGACCCAGAAGGGGCAGGGCAACTGGACCCTGAGTCACCCCGATCATCTCGATGGCAGGGTGCTCCCGACTTCCGGCCCGGGCCCGGGATCGGGACCCACCGCCTCGCTGGGGCTCGGGACCGTACTGCTGATCTGGCTTGCTGTGTCGCCAGAAGCCCACGGCCCCTGGGCAGCGCACGGCGGGGGCCTTGTCGGCCTGCTCGGGAATCCAGGCCAGACCCTCTCCTGAGTGCAGCCGGGCTCACGCCGGTGCACAAGAGGAGCCGAGGGAGCACTCACCTCTCCGCGGGGGCCGCACGCGGGCGGCGGCTACGACCCAGGCACCTGCGGGCTGCTGAAGCGGCGGTGGCCCGGCTCTCTCTCAGGCAGCCGCCATGTTGCTGGTGGAGAAACTCCGATGGACACGTGGGGGGAGCTGGGCGGACACTGCGCTTCCTCTTACCCACAATGCCCCGCCCCGACGCGCGCAGACCCGCCCCCTCCGCTGTTGCCTTCATACGGGCCACGAGCTGGGGCCGACGCATGCGCAAAACGAAACTGGGTGCGCCTCGGGAAGGGCGGAAGGGGAAGGGGAAGAAAACCAAAAGGAGCTGACGCTGGCAGCGGTGGGATTCGAACCCACGCCCCCGAAGAGACTGGAGCCTTAATCCAGCGCCTTAGACCGCTCGGCCACGCTACCACGACGCGGGCTCCCCTTTCCAGAATGCTATTTAGTGCATTTAAGGGCATTTGTTGCACTACATTTTTGTAAGTTGCGATGTGTGTTTATTGATATCTTTTTGCTTCGCGAACTTCACATAAGCCAAATGGAATGATTTATTACTTCTATCTTGTATTTTTAGAGATATGTTTTTCTTTGGTAATTAGACCCAGACAAAATAGACTCTAGGTCAGAAAACAGTTTAAAGATCTGCGTTCCAAGTAAACCCTCAGAGTACCACCACCCTGGTTACCAGTCTCAGTGACCCGACAGGCTCTGATAGACAAGCCAGGGAGAATAGAAAGGGGCAGTTTTTCTGTGACATTTTCCCATGTTTTATAAGTTTTAGTTACAAAAATTTAATGTTGCAAAAAAAGGAAAGTTTTTGCAGATCAAGTTTACATGACCGTGACCTTTGACCTCCTCTTTATCTCCTCCACTGAGTTCCTTGATAGAGTTTCAGTAGATATCCTTCCGGTTAGTTTTGTTAATTAACATTCACAGCCCACCAGTCAGTTAGGGCTCATAGAGATACGCAGTCTCAACTTTCCCTGTAGAACTCCTGATGGGTTTGAACTTCCCAGAGTGATACACAGTCTCAACTTTCCCTGTAGAACTCCTGGAGGGTTTGAATTTCTGACCTTGAGATTCACCACCCAACACTCCACCAGGGTTCCTTATGGACATCTATACACTCATCTATAAACACACATGTATCCATAT